>JAOTRH010449485.1:0-30890 GCA_034768845.1 Heliamphora exappendiculata | reverse complement strand
GAGAGAGAGAGAGAGAGAGAGAGAGAGAGAGGGCAAAGAGCAGAGAAAGAGAGAGAGCAGAGGGAGGTATGGCAGTGTGGGGGTTAGCGACGGCGGCGGCGTGGGGGTCGACGGTCGGCGGTCGGCAGCGGTGAGGGAGGCGATTGGTGGTTTTGAGGTGTGGGGGTGATTTTGGGGGTGTAGGTGGTTTTTGGGTGTAGGGTGATTTTTGGAGTGTATGGTGGTTTTGAGGTGTGAGGTGATTTTGGGGGTAATTTTGGGGTGTAGGGTGATTTTAATAGCGGTTTTGAGGTTGTGAGGGTAGTTTCTGTTAAAAATTTTAACGGTTTGGTCTATTTGATGCTAAAATTAAATCTGATGGAATGTTAGTAATATTTTTGAAACTATATGGAAGATTTCTATTTTTATCAAAAATCTCAGGGAATGTTAGTATAATTTACCCAAAAAATTTTAAAAATTAACTTTTAAACTAGTTGGCAGTCGAGCCATTAAACTCTAATTACCTTTAAAATACAATAATAATTATCATTTATAATTTATTTGAAACCATTAACAACTACATAGGGGTGTTTGGTAAAATTACTGTTAATAGTTTTTAATTTTTTACTACTATTTTTAGTTATAAGCTACAATTTTTACCAAGTACTCAAAATTTTTGTTATAAATTATAACTATTTTTCTTCTATTTCAACAAGAAGTTATAAATTTTACCAAATACTCATAATTTCTACTACAAGTTGCAATTATAAGTTACTAGTTTATACTCTCGTATAATTGTTAATATGAAATATATAAAAGAGTAAGATTATCTAATTTAAAAAAATAAAAAAAATAAATTTTTTATCAAAATAGTCAATTTTTAAAAAATTAACTTAAAAATTAAGTTATTAAAAAATTTATATTAAACTCGATTTAAATTTTTAGTTAAAAATAAAAAAATTAATATTTAAGTTAGTTGGCAACGGATGCCTTAACCGGCTATAGTAGTGTTTGACAATGTTATTGTTAGTAGTTTATTGATAATAGTTTATAATAGAACTTTTAAATATTTTATAAAAATTATAATTTACAATTAAAATAAAAAAAGATAGTTATAAAATATTTTAAAATATTTATAATTTATAATTTATAATTAATAATTAAAATTAATAATAAAAAATTAAAAATTAATAGAAAAAACAATAACAATAATAATGGTATTCCCAAACACTTCCATAAAATGGTGATTAATGTTCTTGAACCACCGCGTTTGGATGGTCCCACTTTGCTGTCGGAGCTATTGATTACTTTTTACCGCTCCTTACCAGGGATTCAGGGAAGCTGCTGCCAATTGGCAATTTCAGTATATCATTATCCATTGAAGGCCCGTTTGGCTATAGAGGTTTTTTGGCATTTTAGTTAAAAATACACACACACAACAAAATTAACTTGTTTGGCACAAAAAAAAGAAGAAGTTAAATAGCCAAAAAAATTAAATCAAAACAATTGTTCTTGATACATTTTATTTAAACTCTAATTATTTTAAAAATATAATAATACATCTTATATATAATTTATTTAGTACTACTAACAATTATACATAACTATTGGTTTTTTTTTCTAAAAACCAAAAAAAGCAAAAAAAAAAAAAAAAAGGAGAAGGGTAAATTGCACTAACCCCCTGAGGTTTCTGACAAAAACAAAAATCCCATGTAGTTTCAAAAATTGCACTAACACTTATTCAGATTTAATTTTAACATCAAAGTGACCCCAACAATTACAATTTTTGTTTAATTTAACGGAAACCACCGTCCCGCCCCAAAATTGCCCTTAAAACCGCACTCAAAACCACCGTCTTCCCTAAAACCACCACCACCAAACCACCACCCCACTAACAAAGTATTGATTTTATTAACGGTTGTGGTCTCTTTGATGTTAAAATCAATCTGATGGGGTGTTACTGCAATTTTTGAAACCATATGGGTGATTTCTATTTTTGTCAGAAATCTCAGGGGAGGACAGTGTAATTTACCCAAAAAAGAAAGAAAAGCTAGCTGGCAATCGGTTACTGAAATCTGCACCAATCGTTGCTTATTGAGATATGTGTTGTGGGTGGGAACGATGCCTTCTTGGTACTTTGTAGGGGGTAAATTCCTCTCAAGACCGCCATATCTCAAGACCTCTCAAGATTTTTGTTTACGGTCTTAGATGGGTCTATAATGATGATTCGAATCGTTTATATTATAAATTTTACATAGTAAATATTTATACAAAAAAATCATTTCAATTGGATATTCACAAATATATGAAAAAATGGCAGTTCATTGCACAAAATGGACAGTAAAAACTTAACAACCCGTTTCAAACTAAAATCATCCATTTTGTGCAATGAACTGCCATTTGTTCATATATTTCTGAATATCCGATCGAAGTAATTTTTTGTATAAATGATCTACTATGTAATACCTATAAAAAAACGAATGGCAGTTCATTGCAAGAAAGTTATATTGAGAAAGTTCTATTCTTTCTCTCAACAACACCATTTTATTGAGGAATTTTATGAGCAAGAAAGTTATAATCTATACCACTTTTATCACAAAATTTTTTAAAATTTTTATTTTCAAATTCTCTACCATAATCACTTCTAATACTTGTGATTTGAAAAAAAATTTCGTTTTGAATTCTCCGAGATAGTTTTACAAAAGCGACAAAGGTTTCATCCTTATGAGCTAAGAATAGCACCCAAGTGTATCTAGAAAAATCATCAACCACAACAAAGGCATATATCTTGCCTCCAAGGTTAAGAGTCTTTGTTAGACCAAATAAGTTTATGTGCAACAATTGTAAGGGCTTAGATGTTGAAATTACCATTTTGGATTGAAAAGAATTTCTAATTTGTTTGTCTTATTGACATGCATAACAAATTTTATCTTTTTAAAATTTGACTTGAGGTAAACCAATCACTAATTCATTTTTCAAAAATTTTAAAATCAAGTTCATGTGAGCATGTCCAAGTCTTCTATGCCACAATCAACTATTATCACTTAAGGTCGCTAAACACTTTGTGTCATTTTTAGAAATGTCATTTAGATTGAAAGTGTAAGCATTTTCATGTTTATGACCCTCAAAAATTACTTTATTGTCAATTAAGTTTTTAATAACACACTTAGCACGATCAAAGACAACCTTGTGGCCTTTATCACAAAGTTAGCTTATGTTAAGAAAGATATATTTCAAACCATCAATAAGCAAAATATTTTTAATAGAAGGGAAAAAAAATTGACCAATACAACCAATTCTTATAATTTTGCCCTTACTATTGTCACCAAATGTCATAAATCCACTATCTTTAGACCTGAGGGATGCAAATATTAATTTATCACAAGTCATGTGTCTTGAGCAGGCACTATCAAGATACCACATCTATTTCTTGAATGAGGACTTGAGACACACAATAGACACCTATATTTGACCCTGCCTAATCTTATGTTGGTCCAGGTGTTTTCGATGATGAAATCAATTGGAATGATGCTTCAAAATAATCCTTGAAAAATGATCCAAGCTCAGTATTCAAGCCAAATGGTCAAATCCCTCAAAATCTTGAATCGCCAACTTCAACTCTTAAGCCACCAACTTTGAACTTAGGACCACCAACTTTGATTGCTGCAACCGTTACAAGATCCTGTTAAAATCCCTAGCCAAAGTAGCGGTCGCCACATTTGAACATTGGGATCACCAACTTCATTGTGGTGACCGCCTAATCAAACCCTTGAAAGCTCTAAATTTATGGTTGTAATACCCCGACTCTTCACATGGCAACGATATTATCCGCTTTGGGCAAAGCCCAGGTGCACGTCCCAGTGCACCAGTCATTATCCGCTTAGGACTGCACGTCCCCGTGCAGTAGCCTGCCAGCTCTGGTAGCCTGCTAGTCATTTATTGACCCGCCCACTCAGTAGCCCACCTACATGTCACGCGAGAATACTGTTATTTCTTAATTTATCTTAGTTTACTTTGTTCACATTTCACACCCACACTTAGAATACTGTTATTTCTTAATTTATCAAGATAATGTCAACATATTTTGTAATTGCGATTTATGATATCGTAATTGTTATAATTGGTGCACTAACATTCATGCGGTCCTAATATTTAATATTTCATCCGTATCTTAATATTTTCTAGTTAAATAGTAACTATTACATCCTTATGTAGTAATCGTTACTTTCATAGGTTTAATTTTATTTCATTTCATTTATATTTTGTTATATTTTGATGAAATTTATAGTAAATCTTTCATAATTTAATTTCTTTTAGTACAATCTTTTATTACTCATTATATTGATAATTAGTATGAAATCCACATTTAGTAAAAGTTTAAGGATTTTGGAGTATGTTTTTGTTTATTTTCTTTAAGATCATATTAGTGTAATTTTTTAAAGGTTATTTGGTGATATTACATACGGTTTGCTTTATGTATCTTTTAATTAGAAATTGCATGCCGTAGGACTTGGGATTTTTTTTGCTACTTGTTTCACTTGATGTTCTATATACATATGTTATGTATTTTTTTTATTTAATTTTGGATGTTCTCTCTTTACCTATATTTTTTGTATTTATATGCACTTGAGAAATTTAATTAAGAATCAATGATGATTAGTAGAGGCTAACTTTACGGTTTGGCGAACGGGGTGCCTAACACTTTCTCCAGTTCGTACCTTAGCCCATAGATCTTTGTTTTCTCTGGTTACCGTTTTAAATGTTAGTGGCTCATTTTGTTTTTCTTGATTTTTCTCAAAAATCAAGTAGCGGCTCCATTTTTCATAAAAAGAGTTTTCAAAATTTTATTTTCAAGGTGTTAAAGTAATTTCTAAATATTTCTTAAAATTTTTTATTTTTGAACTAAAATTCTAAATCCCAACGCCACAGTATTTTCTGGCGACTCTGCTGGGGACTTATTTTTCAAAACAAATAGGCGAGCTAGATTTGAACACATCATTGGTTCTTAATATGAATTTTTCATTTCCATTCTCGCATGCATTTGTATTGTTCTCAACCTCCTGCTTGGTCGACCTGAGATCCTTGTCAGTTTACTGTCTTGGGGCTATGTTAGTGAGATGGGCAAATCTTACTGGCTGCACGCTTTCACAAGTCTGGTAAAAGAGTTCTTGCGTACTGCTTGACCATGTCCTGTACCACACCAGGCATGTGAGGTATATACTCGACTCTATTCAGAACGTACCCTGATCATTGACCAAAGCTAACCTTTTTTGCATATAGTTGCTTAGAACCTACCATTAGGTATTGACCCGACAAGATAATCTATTTTATTTAGTGGTATGTTTTTCTTTTGTTTGTGTAGGACCTTTGTTTGTTTGGATTAAGATAGTTTCTCTCTTAGGTTTCGACCAGGGTCTTCTTGTAGTTCTCCATCGGGTCGTTGCCTAGTTGTTGATCTGTTGGTCTAAAATCTCGAGTTCTGCCCTGATTGTTGGCTTAGGCCTCGTTGTTGGTTTATGATAGCTTTCCTCCTCCCAAGTTTTTTCTTGCTTGTTGGTTTCGTACCCTCGGCGCCATTTAGGCTCGTCTCCTCCCTGTTCAGGTTATTGTGTTGAGGTCTCGTTTGGCTTAGAGCTGTTTTCTTGCCGGAGTGCTATCTGTTTTCCTTTAGAATCTTAAGGTAAACCTTCATTTTGGAGTTTTGTTAGTCCCTCACTTGGTTTTTGTGTTGGTTCTTAGCTGTTAAGGTTTTCAGTCGTTATGATGCCAGTATGAGCCCAACAAGGGAATGTTTTTATTTCGATGGTTATATCTGCTCATGGTAAGCTATTTTGGTGTTTGAAGTGTTTGCTATCTGTTATTGGGGTTCTTTTCGAGAAGTATCCGATACTAGTGATTCTATTTTAGGGAATCGAGTTTTGTTTTAGGTCTAGATCATTGAGTCAGAAGGTTCGCATCCAGTGCGCATTTGGGCTCGATCAGAAATCGAGAGGCTTTACAGAATTCCAGAACAGATCATGGAATAGTTTGAGATGGCTGAGAACGAGCTGAATTTGATAGCCTTAATGAGGGCAATTACTAATATAGAGAGAGCCATTGAGCATCAAACCTAGACTCAAGTGCAATGTCAGCCACAAATCCAAGCGATTCAGGCCTATTTTCCAGTACTGAATCAACAACATGACGACCCAGATGGTAACGAAGAAGACTTTTGGGATGAAAATTAGGATTTTGATGGACTGTAAGTTGTTTCGCCACCACCACGGGACCCTCGTTAGCTGATAGTTGAGAAAAAAAATACTGCTTAGTCTAGAGAATCTGCATTGGCTGAGAAGATCGACCGGATAGTGAAGGTCCTTAAAAAGGCCAAGGGAGTCGAGGAATATATGCTTGATGTAGGGGGACTCTGCCTGTTTCCAAACGCCAAGTTCTCAGATAAGTTTAAAATGCCCGACATGAAAAAATTCAATGGGATTGGGGATCCAAAAATTCATCTACGAATGTATGTTGGTACCTTATCGCTAATAGAAATTGATGACCAGCTGAAGGCCCAGCTCTTTCACCGATCACTTTCTAGGGTAACCTAGAAATAGTTCCTCTCCCTCGATGTAGTAAAGACCAGAACCTGGGAAGACATAGCTATGACATTTGTCAACCAGTACAATTATAATGTCCAACTAGATGTGACTATCAGGGAGTTTGAAATGACCATCCAAGAGAGTCGGGAATCATTGGTATATTTTCTAACACGTTGGAGAGAAAAGGCGGCCAAGATGACCAACCGACCAATTGAAAAAGAGCAAGTCAAAATTGTGGTAAAAAACCTACAATCACCGCTAAAGTAGTATCGGATTACACAACCACTATCCACATTTGAGCAACTATTCGATGCAGGTGTTCAGATTGAAGATGCTATTTAGGCTGGTGATATTGAGAAATCAGAGACAAGTCAGAAATCGAGAAGAATATACCCTGCTAACAACCAAAACCAACCCACCCCTACTACCAATCTCATCTCCCGTTCAGACGAGGTTAATTTGTTGAACCCCCATTCCTAACAATTAAATTCCTCATCTTCTACTTCGCAACCAAGTAATAACCAGCAATCTCAATAGAAGCCGATGAGAGTTTTTACTTCCCTTAATATATCTTTGTCCACAACTCTTAATCGACCTGTCAAGAAGGGGCTAATCAAACTTTCGGACCCAATGCCTGTACCCAATCCCTTACCACCAAGATACAACGCTTCCTAATATTGTGCCTTTCACCAAAGTCATGGACACTTGACCGACAAGTGTATGAGGCGGCGCCATGAGATTTAGGATCTTATTGACAATAAGGTCAATCCACCGCCGTCTGTTGCTCAGAAACCAAATGTTCAACTAATCCGTTGCTGAACCATGCTAAGTAGGAAGGTGTGAATTTAATTTAGCTAAGGCCGTCGGAGGATCCTAGTCGTTATATTTATCCAGCACACTTTTCGTGTCCACGTGTTTTAGCTGTTCAAGATCAGTTTTTTCCTTAATCATAGCCGAGAGTGGTTGGGATATGGAAAAATGGAACGATGGCCTGGGAAGGATATGAAGTGGTAATCTAGGTGGAAAACCAAGAGGAGCATAACGATAATGACGATTGGCCTTTGAATTATCCAATGAGGCCACACGATTACGGGCATGTGCTAGGTGGGATCACCATTCCCCAGCTCCTCGGGGAAGACGTTTTTGTTGATGAAATACAATCTTACTGGCTGGTTCAAACTGTACTAAAGTCAGGTGGGAAAGAATGGACCAATTTATGGGCCGCCCGAGAGCAGTAGGTAGGTTATATTGGAGAAGATATCTGGAAAGATGTTGATAATAGATGGGCAATCAAAGACGAAAAAGAAAGGAGAGGAAGAATGAAGAGCAGTAACTTGAATGATCTATGGGCGTTTGAAAGCCCTTTATGTGTTGATGAGGTAAGGCAAGCTGAAAGCTCGGTGTCGGGACTATAGGATGCCGAAGAAGGGGTTGAACACTTGACCAGGAACAAGAAGCACTTTAAACCCGCTCAACTTAAAAAAGGATAAACCGGTGCAAAGGGAAAAGAGAAGGAACAAGAAGAGGAAGACGACGTTATACTAAAGTAGCTAAAGAAGACTCAAGCCAATGTTAGTATCTGGGACTTATTGATGGCTTCACATTGACATCAGCAAGTTGTGCTGAAAGTCTTAAACAAGACTAATATTTTAATAGACATAACTCTAGAACAACTCATCGGATTAATTCTGTCGGCTGCAGAGCCGAAGGTGATATTTTTTTCGATAAGGATTTGTCATTAGAAGTGAGGAGACATAACAAATCATTGCACATTACTGTCAAATTCCTGGAGAAATGGGTCCTACTGACTCTCATCGACAACGGATTTGCATTGAATGCCTGTCAACTCAGAACAGTCGTCTACTTAGGATTGAAGTTAGATCATTTCACACCCAATAACCAGGGAGTTCGTGTCTATGATAACACAAGATGGGATGTGCTCGGGTTAGTATCATTCACAGTATCAATGGGACTACTAGAGACTTTGATCGAATTTCATGTGTTGTATGTGCCGGCATCTTTTAATTTGTTGCTAGTAAGGTCATGGCTTCATAACTCAAACGTCCAAGCAGTACCTTCCACCCTTCACCAGAAGATGAAGTTGATCAAGAATATGACAGTGCTAACAATCTTCAAGGAAGATAGTATTCAAGCCCCAAGAGAAAATAGCTCAATTCTCCTAAAGGTTCAGCACGGAGAAGGAGACATGTTTTTGAGCGAATTTGGTTTTTACAAGACTCCAGCTGTGCAGATGTTGCTGAAAGAGGAGAAGAACTGTATCAAACCATGAGTAATAACAATGATGAAGCAAATATCCTATTTTTCAAAAATGGGGTTGGGTCGCAAGCAGCAAGGCATTTCGGAGCCCATCAAGGTGATGCAAAGCTCACAGCGTTTTGGTTTGGGGTACAAGCCGACCAAGGAAGATTTAGAGGAGTCAAAGAAAAGGCAAAGGGGAAAGAAGAAAAGATACTTAGGAATGCTGAATGGTTACTTTGTCAAATAAGGAGAGGATTTTCCTTACTGTGGCTTTTCGGAGCTATGGATTGATGAAGAGACTAATTAGAAGCTACCGGGATTTGAAAGTTTTTTTAATCATCAGTTGTTTGACACCGAGAAAGAGGATGCTTTGGGAGAAAAGAAAGAAAAGGAAAAGAAACGGGAGAAAGACTAGGCTGACGAATTGGAAGGCATGGGAGCTTTGTTTGTTGACCAGATGCGCATAACTAATCAAGATTGCCTGATGTTGGGTTACGTAGTACCAGCTAACTATACTAGCCTTATCGTCGATGCTACGGGAAAATTGTCAATGACTTGTCTTCGGACTTTTCTATTTTGCATGATATGGGTCTCGAGCCCAAGTCTGAGTCTTATAAATTTTTGTTTGATTCTGATGATTCATTTGTTGAGTCTGATGGCACATCTATCTGTGTGCCCTCTCCCGTTGCTTTTGATATTGTAAATTTGTCTCTTAATATCAACGAAATGAACAAGATTTTTAGTCACTCTGGTTTATTTGATTTATTTCATACGCTTTTTGATGATTTTGAATTCGACGGGAATATCCCCGAAAAAATAAAAATTTTAATAAAAAGAAAAGAGAAAATGCGTGCTCAACCTATAACTGAAAAAAATTTATCGATTAATCTGGATAATGAAACTAATCCACAAATTGTACAAATCGGGTCTTCATTATCTTTAGTTAAACGTGAGCAATTAATAATCTTATTAAAAGAATTCAAAAACGTCTTTGCATGATCTTACGAGGATATGCCTAATATTGATCTTGATATTGTTCAAGACCATATTTTTTTTATCCTGATGCTAAACCAGTCAAATAGAAATTGAGATGGATACGACCAGAATAGACTCTAAAGATCAAAGAAGAAGTCACTAAGAAAATCAACACTGGATTTCTTTTGGTAACTGAGTATCCAAAATGGGTGGCGAATATTATAGTAGTCTTACAGAAGGACGGACGCATTCGGGACTGTGGATTTTTAGGATCTCAACAAAGCCAGCCCGAAAGATAATTTTTCGTTGCTGCGTATTAACGTTTTGGTAAACGGCACAGCAAGGCATGTCTCTTGTTGTTCATGGACGATTTCTCTTAGTACAAGCAGATCCTAATGGACCCCAAAGAAAAAAAAAGACGGCATTCACTACACCTTGGGGCAGCTACTATTATTGTGTGATGCCATTCGATTTGAAGAATGTATGAGCAACCTATCAAATGGCTGCCACTACTTTGCTGCATGACATGATATATAAGGAAGTAGAGGTGTATGTGGATGACATAATAGTGAAGTCCAAGGATCAAGATGGCCATATTGTAGCATTCCAAAGTTCTTTGAAAGAATCAAAAAATACAAGATGCGACTCAACCCATAGAAGTGCACCTTTAGAGTCACTGCTGGAAAAATGCTATGATTCATGATTACTCAACTGGGCATCAACGTCGATCCGTAAAAAATTAAGGCAATTATGAAAATGCCTTATCCAAAGACCAAATGAGAAGTTAGGGGCTTTCTAGGCAAAATACAGTTCATCAGTCGTTTCATAATATAGTTGACAATCACATGTAAGCAATTGTTTTGTCTGCTAAAGAAATGAGTCAAGTTTGAATAGGATAAAAAATGTCAAGACGCCTTCAAAGCTGTGCATCAATATTTGAAAAACCCACCTGTCTTGGCTCTTCCTGAGCTCGATAGGCCACCGATTCTCTATTTGTCAGTGATTAACTCGGCTATAGGATGTGTGCTGACACAAGAAGGAGAAACCAAAATTGAGAAGACAGTATACTACTTGAGCAAGAAGATGACTGGGTCCGAGATACGATATGTGCCTAGAAAAGACATGTTAGGCTTTGATTTGGGCCTCCCAGAAACTAAGGCATTACATGCTATTTTTCACAGTGAATGTAGTTTCCCGAATGAACCCATTAAAATACTTGTTTGAGAAACCAACATTAATAGGAAGGCTAGCCCGGTGGTTGTTGTTGCTGTAAGAGTTTGATCTCAGGTATGTCACCCATAAGTCAGTAAAAGGCAAAGCAGTAGCAGAATTTTTAGTAGACTAACTAATTGAAGAAGATGAAGACATAGAATTCCAGTTCCCTGATGAGCAACTGATGGGAGTCAAGGACGACAAATGGACTATGTATTTTGATAGTGCATCTAATCAGTATGGCTATAGAATAGGAGTTCTCCTTGTTACTCCTGACGAATCACATGTTCCACTGTCCTTGAAGCTCAACTTTGAAGTTATCAACAATTAAACTGAGTATGAAACGTGCTTAGCCGGGTTAGAGGCAGCCCTAGAGCTAGGGGCAAAGAAACTAAAAGTCATCGAGGACTCAGCTTTGGTAGTCGCACAAGAAAGAGGAGAATGGAAGGTCAAGGACGTAAGATTAATACTATACCATCAAGAGTTGAAAAGCTGATACCATGCTTTGAATCAATGATTTTTACTCATGTTCTGAGATTGCAGAACAAGTTTACCGACACACTGGCTGCTTTGGTATGAATGATTGATATATCACTCGAGGTTGGGATGAGGCTATTGATAATTGAGCAGAAGAGAAAATCGGTATACGAGATGACAACCACAATTGAAGAAAGCACCAATGAACTCCCTTAGTATTTTGGCATTCAAAATTTTGTGAAAGTAGAAGAATACCCCAAGTTTGCTAGTAAAAAGGACAAAAGAGTAATAAGAAGATTATCTGCACAGTTTGTCATTTGTGGAGAAAAATTGTACAAACGAATATATTCTGGAGTCAATAAGTTATGTGTCAGCAGTGAGGATTGCCGAAAGTTGATGAAAGAGATACATGCGGGAGTTAGCAGGCTTCACATGAGTGAAAATATGTTAGTCAAGAAGATCTTACGATAAGAGTATTTTTAGATGACAATGGAGACAAATTGCATACAGTTTGTGCAAAGGTGCCATAAGTGTTAGATCTATGCGAATCTTATGCACATTCTCCCATTCCAACTATATAGCCTGACATCCCCATGGTCGTTTTCAGTATGGGGCATTGATGTGATTAGCAAGGTAACACCAAAGGCTTCGAATGAGCCCGAGTTCATTTTGGTGGCCATCGATTATTTTACCAAGTAGGTGAAAGCTGCGTCCTACGCAGTATTGAAAGCTTATCACGTTGCCAAGTTCATCAAACAGAATATCATTTGTCGATATGGGGTTCCTTATGAGGTCATCTCAGATAACAGCTCGCACTTTCAAAGTGAGGTCTTCAATCTTTTTCAAGAATACCGAATAGTGGCCAACAAATCGTCACCATATCGGCCAAAAACCAGCGGGGCACTCAAAGCAGCAAACAAGAATGTAAATAAGATTCTGTAAAAATGATCAATTCACTTAAAGATTGGCTGAAATATCTACCATTTGCACTATTGGGGTACAAGATGTCGATTAGAGCTTCAACAGGAACCACGCCTTATTCTTTAGTGTATAAGATGGAAGTTGTGCTGACTATTGAGGTGAAATCCTTTCACTAAGAGTACTAGCTGAGGCCAGTGTTCTAGAGGCAGAATGACAGAGAAATCGAATGAAAGAGTTGCTCTTGTTTGTTGAAAGAAGGTTGCAGGTTTTATTTCACGTACAAGGGTACCAAATGAGGATAGCTCATGCATTCAATAAGAAGGTCAAGACCTGGGACTTGAGAGAAGGTGACTTGGTTCTTAAGGAGATTAAGGCTTCCATCTTCGACCCAATGGGCTAGTTCAAGCCAAACTAGTCCGGGCCATTTCTAGTCAAAACCATTATGACCGTTGTGCAGTAATCATCATTGATTTGGATGGCAATGCATTCTCCACACCGATCAACTTGAACCAGCTCAAGAAATACTACCCTTGAGAAAAAAATAAATAAAATAAAAGCTCGCTGGGTTAAAAACTGAAGAGAGCGATCTATGCAAAAGTTAGAGCAGCCTGCAAGCTGAAAATCCAAAAGAGCGGCCTTGGCAAAAGTTTGGGCATCACGAAAGGAGAGTGTTAATACTCGAGGGTAAACTAAGCTCGAACTACGTTAAAGCCTGATTCTACTTTCTTGGGATACGTAAACAGCTTCTTTTAAAAAGTCTGACAACTTTGTTTGTTTTAGACAGCTTTGAATTCAAGTAAGATCAATGCAGATTTGTTTTTAAATTCTGATAATAAAGTCATTTACATTGCAAAAATAAAAAAACTTAAGATAATTGCAAAACCTTTTTCAAAATAAACGTGAAATACTTCATTTCCAGCATCAGTTACAAGGTTTTGATAAAAAAAAAGCGGGCATATAAGTCCAAAACTCTACAAAAATAAAAGGAGAGCTATGAAATCTGAAAAGCAAAACAAGTTCCTCAAATTTTTCTCCTCTTCGTTTCCTGTTTTCCTTCTTCTTTGGTTTATTTATCTATGTCTTGAATCAGCCATGCGTTGTACTCGTTAGGGAGTTTCAAGAATTGTAGCTCTTGCATCTCCAATAGTGAACGAGATGACCAGGGCTCCTGATACTTTACCAGAAATGTAGTCTGAAGTAAAGATGAGTACAAGCGACCTAGAAAACCATGGAATACGATCTAACTGCAATCAAATTGTCGCATGATCTAGTGTGGGTAATAGAAAATAGACAGTTGCAAGCCAATCACCAGGACCCCAGAATGGTCCATGGTGGTCAAAGTTATGGTGCGGATCCACCAATAGAAGCACTGCCAGGTAATGTCTTCTCCTGTTATAGAGGAAATATACTACCTCCAAGCCATCTCGGCAGTGCATATCTAATAGTAAGGGCGATAAGCAAAGGCCGCTACACTGAATCTATCGGTAGCCGATTTCTGCATGAGGTTCACTTTATCCATCAACTATATCTACAAAGGGTTAAGAGATAAAAATTGGGAGAAATCAATAAAATTGATAGTAATAGTTGAGTTGTGGTGAAACTAACCCGCTCGAGGGCATAGCTAAAAGCCCCTGGCAAAGGCCCAAAGAAGAAATAAATGGATCGTTGAAGACTTAGAAGCAAGTGGGAGGTGATTAATTCATGGACCAAGGGTAGTGTGTTTTCAACCGAAAGTGTGTCTAAAGACTATTGAGAGAAATAGGAAAGAAAGGCTTTAAGCTTACCTGAAAAACCAAGGGGTAACTAGCAAAAATAGTAGTCTCACCTTGTCGAATAGCATCCAAGCCAATCAGGGTCTCAGCAAGGACCATTATGACAAAGTCTTTCCCCAACCACATATAACCCGCAATGTCAACTAGTAAGCAGCTGACTCGTCTATCTGAAGGAATAAAAAGGTAACAAATAAGGAGACAGAAACACAAAGCATAGCAGCGCCGTAGTTGAAGGTCGAGAACACTAAGGTCGCTAGTGAGACAAAATCTGTTTATGATCCATGGAATATCGAGACAGTCATTAGATGTTAAGAGGAAAGCCTCCATCTTCGATAAGTCAGAGAATTGTATTATCTGTTGACAATTAGAGAGAAAAAAAGTTGGCACAACTACAGATTTTATCGGGGTTAGATCCAGAATAGCGACGAATTCCTCTACAGTGGGGCATAGTTCCACAAGACCAAAGCGGAAGACATGAAATTGTGCGTCCCACAGTTACGCAGCAGCTCGTAGCAGTGGTTCATTTATCCTGATGATCATAAGGGAGAACAAGGAGTTAATACCAAACGATGCAAAGTTCAGACGTTCAACATGAGAACACTCCTTGATCCATGCATAAAGTAGGCCGTGGAAGGAAACCATTATGATGGAAGTAATAGAAAATGGGGATCTCAAGGCTATATTTGTAAGTCATGAGAAGGCTGAACGTCAAAAGGTTTAAAAAATTACAATGACTATGGTGACTACCGCCTCTGAGTATGGGATCGCCATGTTGAAAAGTACATAGTACAAGGCCGCCACCTTTTAACTTGGCGACCGCCATTTTCAAAGGTGGCAAGCACGCTATTTTGTTCCCCCTTTTTGCAGTTTTGTATTCTATGACCTTTGTCATATCACTTTCAAACATTCATGCTCGCTATGTATCGATAGTAAAGATGAACTTTCTTTCAAGCCTTGTATCAAGCATCCAAAGTAGCTTAAGCAATAAATGAAGAAAAATCATGCAAGCAGATGTATATATAAAGTAGTGAATGGCACAAAGGCTCAAATCTATCAAAAAGTATGAAGCAAGGGCACCCAGGCCCATCAATAAATAATCTGGGGCACACAGGCCCATAAAATCGAATGTATCAGAATGTATAGTAAGGGGGGAAATCTCTCTCTCTCAGCGTCTCTGGCGAACCCGGTGAGAAAAAGGCTCGGCCTTGTCTGGACTAACATCCCCGAATAGCTCCCCTAGGTCATCACTGTCATCACCACTATCTGAAAAAGATATAATGCGGAAGCGACTCTCGGCGGAAGAGATAGACCCTCTGGAGCGAGCTCTGGAAGAAGAGGCACAGGACCCGCAATCTCGTGCTAGAGCCTGGACAAGAACCTGGAGCTGCACCGGAACCTGCGACTATACTATACCAGTGGTTGGTATCGGCGGCTGTTAAAAGGAGATAAAGATAATAACGTAGTACAGGGAAAAAAAAAGCAAAGAGGTCAACAAATCTAAAGATACTCAGTATGGCCACTGGGGCAAAAGCAATGCCAGCTGCTCATATGGTGGCATCCAACTGACGAATCAGTGCCCTTTGACCTGTAAGCATCAGCATCATGTGATCCACCCACGACTGATTAATTTGTGAAGAAAAAGAGGCAGTTCAAGAAAACTAAACAAGTATGAAAGTAACTGAAAGAAGGGAGGAAGAATAAAAGACAAACATGGCCAACCTCGGCTTTAAACTCTAACGCCAGTGGAATCGAGATTGGCTGAGGAAAAGCGTAGCCATATAACACGGTGTGAATATCCCACGGGATCTCAGGGCCTATCACCTCTCTAATAGTAGCAGCTCCTGTGTCAGCTCTTGTAGCAGCTCCATTAGCACAGCAGCTCCACCAGCACGTCCAACAGCAACAGCAGTAGCCTATGCTCCAGCATCAGGAATAGCTGTCGGTGCTCATACCCTCCTCTGTCCAATAGGTGGGGCTGGCCTTTGACCCAGTGGCTCTAACATATGTGCTTGGGTGCACGCTGTGTAATCTCCCTCGGGTCTTAACGGCTCTGTAGTGTGGGTCCACATCATCTCAAGTAACATGTCGACTCGACTCAAATGGTCTGTCTAGCGCATACGAACTGGAGGAGCAGCCAGAATCCTAAAATGATTAAGACCTAGGGACTGGCGGACCACCCTCCCTGCCAAGTAGTACTCTTGACAGAAAGGTCCCTCCAGTAGGATCCACATCGAAGAGGCATCACAGCTGTGTATCAAGTCCTCACCATCTTGACTTTCCATCCCCTGCCAGACATCCCAGTGAACCTACAAAAATTCAGTAAATGGTACAATGATCAGTAGATAGTGAACGATACATTAAATAAATAACAGTGTTTAGTGAACAATGCAATGCAGTAGGTAGTGATTAGCGAAAAGCGCAGAGAAAAGTGTACAATATAGTAAGCAGTGATCAGTGAATAGATAAAGTAGTAAGTCCGTCCCTCCGCTCTTTCTCCCCTTCAGACTATGGGCCCACTGAGTAGCACGGGGGATAATCAGAGGATCAGCTAAAGAGTTTGCCATGACATATAGCCTGAGAAACTCATAGGTCTATAGTTGTAAAAAGAATGTGTTAACAAAAGAACAGATAACGGATAATAGAAGAAATAAATGAACAGTGTATAAAAATTAAGACGTGCCTCCTAAACCCTCTAGTATCCTCATATGCTGAGCTCCTAAGGGAATCAGGTCAGAGCCCTCATCGAGCCATACAGTGTCACAAGAGTAGCTCCTCCCCAGTCATATGTGGACACCCGATCAAGATGAAAGAGGGCATCAAGATAATGAAGATGCATAGTATTCTCCTTATTAAAGACCACGGAGGTATCAAACATATATAGCAAGAAAGCGCGGGTAACCCACTCATAATGGCGGGGTTCAGTACACTAGGAATGTCAAAAATGCTCATGGAATCAGGTGTACCTAACTCGGTCTCTATCCATTTGGACCGGCACAATACATAGAAGGTACGTTAGTTACTCGACAGAGCAAGCAATGTCTAGGTCAAATAAAATGGGGATGTCTCCAACTCTGACGCCAATCAGCATGGCAAAGTCGAGGGGTGTCAATGTGGCCTCGAAAGTGGTAAAGTGGAAGGTGTTAGTGGTATCCTACCACCTCTTCACCAAAGCAATTAACCATACCTGGTCAGTGCTGGTCCTACCGAGCAAAGGTATGAATCGAGCAAAATTAGAGGTGTCAATAAAAGCCTGGCTAGGAGCAGAGAGAGCATCATACCACTCCAGCTCATTGCCTGAAGCAGAACCGCATAATCCTCGGACATACTTGC
Source organism: Heliamphora exappendiculata (assembly GCA_034768845.1). Classification (NCBI taxonomy): domain Eukaryota; kingdom Viridiplantae; phylum Streptophyta; class Magnoliopsida; order Ericales; family Sarraceniaceae; genus Heliamphora; species Heliamphora exappendiculata. The sequence continues at coordinate 13,387 of JAOTRH010449485.1, read as the reverse complement.
CAACCTGAAAAGATGAAAATGATCAGAAAAAATGATAAAGTCAAATCAAGTGGAATGCAAAAAATATGAAAGGAAAAGGAAAGCATTCAGAAAACCTTAGGTTTGTGTATGTACGACGACCCTTTTGTTCTTTCTAACCATAGAAGAGTAGGCACCCTAAGCTCTGGTGAGTTAGGCAAACCCTAGGTTCGTGTATGTGACACCCATTTTGTTCTTTCAAGCCCTAGAAGACTAGGCACCCTAAGTCCTGGTAAGCCAAAATAATCTTTCAAACCCTAAGTTTGTGTGTGTGTGATAATCATTTAGTTCTTTCAAGCCCTAAAAGACTAAGCACCCTAAGCCCTTGTGAGCTAGCCAAATCTTTCAAACCTTAGGCTCGTGTGTGTGTAATGATCTTTTGGTTCTTTGAAGCCCTATGAGACTAGGCACCCTAAGCCCTGGTGAGCTAGGCAAATCTTTCAAATCCTAGGTTTACGTGTGTGTGACGATCTTTTGATTCTTTCAAGCCCTATAAGATTAGGCACCTTAAGCCCCTGTGAGCTAAGCAAATTTTTTAAACCCTAAGTTTATGTGTGTGTGACGATCCTTTAGTTCTTTCAAGCCCTAAAAGACTAGGCACCTTAAGCCCCGGTGTGTGCTTGATGAACCTTTATTTTTTTCAAAGCTCTAGAAGACTAGGCACCCTAAGCCTTGGTGAGCTAGGCAAATCCTTTCGAACCTTACGTTCGTATGTGTGTGACGATCTTTTGGTTCTTTTAAGCCCTAGAAGACTAGGCACCCTAAACCCTAGTGAGCTAGGCAAATCTTTCAAACCCTAGGTTCGTGCATGTGTAACGATCCTTTGGTTCTTTCAAGTCCTATAAGACTAGGCACCCTAAGCCCTAGTGAGCGAGGCAAACCCTAGGATCGTGTGTGTATGATGACTATTCGGTTCTTTTAAGCCCTAGAAGACTGTGCACCCTAAACCCTGGTGAGTCAGGCAAATCTTTCAAACCCTATGTTCATGTGTGTGTGATGATCATTTGATTCTTTCAAGCCCTAGAAGACTAGGCACCCTATGCTTTTGTGAGCCAAGCAAATCCTTTCGAACCCTGGGTTTATGTGTGTGTGACGATCTTTTGGTTCTTTCAAGTCCTAGAAGACTAGGCACACTTAACCCTAGTGTGCCAGAAAAATCAAACCTTAAGTTCGTGTGTGTATGACGATTCTTTAGTTTTTTCAAGCCCTAAAAGACTAGGCACCTTAAGCCATGGCGTGCCAGGAAAATCCAACCCTAGGTTCGTGTGTGTGACGATTTTTTGTTCTTTCAAGCCCTAGAAGACTAGGCGCCCCAAGCCCTGGTGCACCAGGTAAATCCAACCCTAGGTTCATGTGTGTGTGATGATTCTTTGGTTCTTTCAAGCCCTAGAAGACTAGGCACCCTAAGCCCGGGTGCGCCAGTTAAATCTTTCAACCCAAGTTCATGTGTGTGTGACGATCCTTTCAATTCCCAGAAGACTAGGAACCCTAAGCCCTAGTAAACCAGGAAAACCCTTTCAAACTCCAAGTTCATGTGTGTGTAATGATCCTTCGGTTCTTTCAAGTCTAATACCTGGTGCACCAGGAAAATCTTTATTCTACCCCCTTAGATTTGATAATTTTCTAAAAAAAATAAAAATAAAAACTACACCCTTAGATTTTATGATTTTCTAAAAAATAAAAATGAAAAACCACCCCCTTAAATTTTATAGTTTTTGAAAAAATAAAAAGTGAAACCACCCCTCTGTTTGCATCAAATCCTAGTGTCCCTACGTTTTGTCTCGAATCTCCAGTTGCATAGGCACCTATCTTGTTTTCAATCCAATGTCCAGGTTTGTCCCTTTAATATTATTTCATATGATTACGTGTTTTAATGCCCAGTTGATTAACAAATTTCAATATCATATGTTTACCTGGGGAAATTTTGGGATGGTTCAAGTTCTTCAATCATACACATCACATTGCAAAGTAACAAGAGATCCTTGACATGCATCTATGTTCGAAACAATAAAAGTAAAGCATGCTTTGATACTGAATGAAGAGATAGGAAAACCTACCGTAGGACGCTGGAATGAGAGATGTTGCTCAGGCTTTCGAAGAAGAACATCATCAGTAATGGTAATGTCTGGAGGCTCGTAATGCCTCATTTTTCTCAAACCTAGACGGTGGGTTGCAAGGGCATAAGTAAGTGGGTCAAAGCGAGCAGGGATGCCCATGCCGGCACGTGGGTTGAGAAAACCAACAATCTCGGCCTCTGCAGATGCCTGATCTGTAGCTACCTGTGCCGTTGCTACTGCCCATGCCGCTTTATCCTGATCCTTGTCAGCACGAAGTAAGGACCGCTCAGCCTCGATGGCAAGTATAGCCTCCGTCGCAAGTATAGTCGTCGCCTCCATGGTAGTGAAGGGTTGAGGAGCGGTGATCACACCGACCTGAATGCAAGAATCGGTACCCCCAATGGCGCTTATGAAAGAACTATTAGTAGCGGAGGGCCCATGGCGTGCCCCAAGATCGTCATCTCCATGGCCCTAACCTACCATGAACAAGAAGGGAATCACAAATAGCAGTGTAAACATTGTATGTCGAAGGGGGTACTTGAAAAGCTAAGAGAAATGCACGAAAAACTTAAGAAACCTGAGGGAGGGTTCGAAAGAGTTCCAGAGTAGAGAGAGAGAGAGAGAGAGCAGGGCCATGCGAATGAGCCTGGCTCACGCGTCTAGGGGGCCTTAGTGGTTCTCGGTTGTGGCAATCTCCACATTCGAAGTGCGCGACCGTCTGGTTCTTGAAACGTTTGTCGCGACTGCCATCTCCATTTAAAAATATGCTGGCGACCGCTCACCTGTCAACAGTCATGTCACCTTTCGTTTTGAAAATAATTTTAAAACCTTGACTCGATTTTTTTAATTATTCTTATTTTGTTTTATGTGTTGATAAAAATAATTTTAAAATCTTGACTCAGTTTTTTAATTATTCTTATTTTGTTTTATGTGTTGATAAAAATAATTTTAAAATCTTGACTCAGTTTTTTAATTATTCTTATTTTGTTTTATGTGTTGATAAAAATAATTTTAAAGCCTTGACTCGATTTTTAATTATTTTTGTCTTGTGATTGTCATAAGTTTTTAGGTCTTAACTCGACTTATTAATTCGTAGTGTTTTTCTGATAAAAATAGTTTTAAGTCTTGATTCGACTTTTAATTATTTTTGTCCCATACTCATCTCGAGTTTTTAGGTATTGACTCAACTTATTAATTCGCAGTGTTTTCTCCAATAAAAATAGTTTTAAGTCTTGACTCGACTTTTTTTTTATCCTGTGCTAATCCTGAATTTTTAGGTCTTGACTCGACTTATTGATTTGTGGTTTGCTCTCCATTGAGAATAACTTTAAGTCTTGACTCGACATTTAATTATTCTTATCCCGTTATCGTTATGAATTTTTGGGTCTTGACTCGATCTAGTTAATTCGTTATTGCTTTTTCCAGTTAAGATAATTTCTAGGATCTTGACTTGATCCTTTTAATTATTTTATCCCCAACTGAGTTCTTAAATTTTGACTCGATCGTTGACTTGTTTGATTAATTGTGCCCCCTTTAGATTTTGACTCAATCTTTAGTGTATTGTTTGATCATACCATTATCTACATCATATTTTGCATCTTGTATCTATGCATTGGCCCCTAGAAATTTTCTTTTGATCTGATCCCTACCAAATGGGTACATAGGTAGCTCAATAAAAATTTAAGTACGACCAATATCATATACATGCTTGTGTGTTTTGTAGCCTAAGATTGACGGCTCGGTCAAATGAATTTATCCTTAGGTTTTTTACATAACTCGCATCACGGGACATCTGTAGACACCCTAATTTGACTCGGCCTAATCTTAGGTTGGTCTTGATGTTTTTTATGATGAAATCAAATGGAATGATGCTTCAGAATGATCCTTGGGAAGCGATCTAATCTCAATATCAAGACAAATGATCAAATCCATCAAAATCATGAATCATCAACTTCAACCATTGAGTCGCCAACTTTGATTGCTGCGACTGTTACAAGAACCTCTTGAAAATCCTAACCAAAGTAGCGGTCGCCACATTTGAACCTTGGGGTCGCCAACTTCATTTTGGCGACCACCTTATGAAACCCTTGAAAGCTCTGAATTTATAGAGTTCATCAACTTCATTGTGGCGACCGCCAACACCATACCTGGCGACCGCCAACTTCAAAAGGCCTAGTGTGTTCCAAAATGTACCAACATCTCATTGGTTGATTAACTCTATAAATACAGTACCTCATGTATGATTTTGGGAGGACAATTCTGACATCGGAGTTTTGACGGGTCGAAAGGTGACAGATTTTAAGAACTAATACTCTGTTGAGTACTGAGAGGATGAGCATTGATGCTGATACCCTGTTAGATTCTCGACACACCTCTACACTTGGATTGGAGTATTACTTGAGGATTGGACAGTTGATCACCATTCTCCGGCTCGAGGATACCCCGAATAATGGCGATTCAGGTATTCTGTTTGGATCCCCAGCCTTTCTTTCTTCATTTTCTCCCTTTTAAAATGGACGAGTTAATTTTAATATTTTATTTTGAGCCATTACATAATTAATTCAATTGCACCATTTTATTTGATTAGATTGTGGGTATTTAATTTAGATCAGTATGTTTAACTTAGTTGAATCTAGTTAAATGAACTAAATTCATAAATCAAAACAAATCTTAGTTTACTTTGTTCACATTGCACACCCGCACTTAGAATACTATTATTTCCTAATTTATTAAGATAGTGCCAAAATATTTTGTAATTGCGATTTATGATATCATAATTGTTACATTTGGTGCACTAACATTTATACGGTCGTAATAATTAATATTTCGCTCGTACTTAATATTTTCTAGTCGAATAGAAACTATTACATCTTTATGTAGTAATCGTTACTTTTATATGTTTAATTTAATTTAATTTCATTTATATTTTGTTATATTTTGATGAAATTCATAATAAATCTTTCATAGTTTAATTTTTTAAGTACCATCTTTTATTGCCTATTATATTAATAATTAGGATGAAATCTACATTTAGTTAAAATTTAAGGATTTTGAAGCATATTTTTGTTTATTTTGTTTAAAATCATCTTAGTGTAATTTTTTAAAGTTATTTTGTGATATTGCATACTATTTGCTCCATATATATTCTTTTGTTAAAAATTGCATTCCGTAAGACTTTGGATTTTCTTTTGCAACTTGTTTCTCTTGGCGTTTTACATACATATGTTACGTATTTTTCTTATTTGATTTTGAATGTTTTCTATTCTCTCTTTACCTCTATTTTTTATATTTGTATGCATTTGAAAAATCTAATTAAGAACCAATAATGATTACTAGAGGTCAACTTTACGATTGAACGAATAGGTGCCTAACACCTTTCCCAGTTCCTATCTTAGCCCCAGACCCTTGTTTTCTCTGGTTACTGTTTTAAATATCTGTAGCTCATTTTGTTTTTCTTGATTTTCTTAAAAATCAAGTTGCGACTCCATTTTTTTTAAAAAAGATTTTTAAAATTTACTTTTCAAGATGTTAAAGTGTTTTCTAAATATTTTTTGAATTTTTTTATTTTTTAACCAAAACCTTAAATCCAGGCGCCACACACACTTTCAAAGAAAATTAAGTGATAATTTTTGGTACCCAAACTTTCTTGGGTCCGTTAGTGTTAGTTTCATATGAGTGTATTTCTTTTGGAACTCAAACCCTTTTTTGCGGTTAAAGTATGTGATTTTCTATGTAGACAATGTGTTCATACTCATAATAATGAAAGCAAGTAGCATTAGATTGATTTGAGGATAATTTAACAAAAATATTGCTCAAAAATTTTTGTTTCCTCTTTGGTTGGTATCTAATTCCATCTTTGTCAAAAATACACTTTTGTATTCCTAGAAATTTATCTAAGTTTTCTTTTCAAAAAGTAAATCTATACATAATTTTTGTAAGGTTTTCAACATTTTCATTTAAAACTTGATTTTTATTTTTCAAAGACAAAACTTGGTTTGACAGCAAATATTTTTCTTTTTTAAGGCTTCAATTTCACAAGATGAGGAAAGAATCAACTTTTTAAAGATAGCATTCTTAGCACCCATTTTTTTAAACTCGTCGTGCAAATCTTCAAACGCAACTTGAAATTTTTCTTTTAAAAAAAAGGGCTATTGGTTACCTCATTGTCTTTTTTGGCCATTAGACAAAGGTTAGCAATTTTTTTTTCTTCTTTTCATCCTCGGAGCTACTATCTTTACTCTCACCCCATGCAGCCAGCATTTTATTCTTGAATCCCTTCTTGAAGTGCTTTTTTGAGTTGGGAACACTCGGCATTCATTTGTCCAGGCTTCTTGTATCCAAAACAAATGATCTCATCTTTCTTGTTGTTATTTTTGAATCTGTTTGACTCACCCTTGAATCTGTTAGACTCTCCTTTGTGCCCATCTTTCTTAAAGGATCTCTTTCCTCTTTTTTTCTTATTTCTAAGAAATCTTTTGAACTTTATTGTAATGAAAACTTGATCTTCATTTTCATCACTTGTGGAATCTTTATCAGATTCATCATCAAGAATGAAAGATTTGAAAACTATTCTTTTTTCTTTTTTTTTGCTATCATCTTCATCATCCATCTTAATATTAATCTCATAAATCAAGAAGCTTTTCCAAGCTAAGTGTAGTGAGACCATTTGCTTCTTGAATGGCAGTTACTTTTGCTTCTCAACTCTTAGGCATGCATATTAGGATTTTTCTCACCATCTCTGTATTAGAGTAAACATTGCTAAGAGATTTTAGTCCATTGATAATATCAATGAATCTAGTGAATATTTCAGAAATAATTTCATCATGCTTCATTTTAAACAATTCATAACTATGAACAAGCATGCTTATTTTAGATTCCTTGACTTACTTGATTCTCTCATGGATAGCCTCAAGTCTATCCCAAATCTTTTTGACAGTGTCACAGGTGGAGATTCTATTAAATTTATTTAGATCAAGAAAGCAATATAGAAGGTTCACAGCATTAGCATTTTTTTGTATCTTTCTTATATCAGTCTCAGTCCATTTACTCTCCTGTTTAGGGATAGTTGCCCCTTCAACGGTCTTGATAGGTTTTTTAGGTCCATTTATAATAACCCTTCAAAGGTCATAGTTTACGACTTGAATGTAGATTCTCATTCTAGTATTTTAATAATTGTAATTTATTTTATTGAAGAAATGGGGTCTGATGGTGGACTGACCTTTTGATTGAATAGGTTTTAATACTAGTAGTTGTTATAGAAACTCTTAGACGGTTAAGTCAAAAACAAGAGTCCAAGTTTTAATACCAATTGTTAGTTCAGGCAACCTAAGAATGGGTGAATTGAGTTTAAAAACAATAATAATAGTTTTAAAAATATTTTAAATTTTTTTAAAATTTTCAAGCGCATATAGCAGATAAAATGACAAATAAGAAATTAAAGAGGTTGAGGGAGAGAAAATTGAACCATACACCAAGAGTTATAATGGTTCGGTTTTTTTCAAACCTACGTCCACTCTTCATGTCTTCCCTTAAGAATATCCATTAGAATTGAATGCTTCACAGGCGTATTAAAAAGCCTTTACAGCCTCAAAAGGATCATACAAAATAATTTTCTATTTTTTTATCTCTCTTAAGCTCTTCTTTAAAGAAGATCACTCACTCTCTTAAAGGATTAATGATAACTCACATTCTATTACAATAAATAAAAGAATCAAATATTCACTAACTTACTCTCTTCATAAATAATAATTCTATTCTCTCATAAATAAAATTTAGAATATTACACAGAAAGTGCCAACTAAGCTTTGTGGGTCCCACAGCTATTCAGTAATTACTGAGTCAGTAAATACTGACTTTTCTCCTTCTTTCCCACCATTAATTGTTGTGTAATGACGCTTAACATTCTTTTTCAACAAAATCTTTGGTTTCTTCTTAAAACACAAACACAAAACTGTTGAAAAAGAACCGAAGTGCTCCCACGTTTGGAAGAACCCAGGAGGGCGCTGGACTTTTTCCACAGAGAACTTGATTTCCAATCAAATCAACACAGGTAACTTTCTTTACATAAGTCCTGTTTGGGCTATTTTTTTATTTTTTGTTTATTTTTGTGTTTTTAATTTTTTTCATCTTTTAATTTAAATTATTTATTTTTTTGAATCATCTCTAGGAGATGAACCGAAAATGTAAAAATTATTTTCTGCACTGATATATTCATTAAGATTTATAATAAATTTGTTACATTGCTATAAGGAAGTTGTGAATATTGTTATGATAATTGATACATAATGAAAAACTAAACATAATTTTTTTTCAATTATGTTTTTATTTGTTTTTTTAAAACTAAAGTGGTACAAAACTTTCAAGATTGAAAACTGAAAATGGAAGGGAAATTATTATGTGATTATTCAAGTGGAGAATTCAACGAAGAAGAAATTGAAATTTAATTAGGAAAATCTGGGGGTGAAGAAGACATTGTTGAGGAAAATAAAATTGAGAATCCTATGGTGGGAATGAAATTTAATTCTATTGATAAGATTTATGAATATTATTCGAGGTATGCCAAACAAAGTTATTTTTCAGTGTCCAAAAAAAATTTTAAAGGACGAGCCAATAGGGAGAATAAGTATCTAACATTTTCTTGTAGTCATGCAAGAATGCCAAGGATTAAAAGTATCAACCTAATTAGGTTACGACCACAAACAAAAACAGAATGCAAAGCTCAACTTAATGCAGTTCTGTGTTCTAATAGAAGTGGATGTTGAGTTCCTTAGTAGTTTACCATAATCATAAGATAAGTCTAAGCAAATCCCGATTTTTCAAGTCCAACAGAATACTTCAATCGCATGTGAAAATGAGGCTTGAAAAAAATTATATAGATGGAATTAAAATAAACAAGAACTTTAATTCATTTGTGGTACAGGAAAGTAGACATGAGAATTTATCATTCTTGAAAAAGGATTATAGAAATTATATTGAAAAAGTCAACCGTTTACGACTTGGGGAAGGAGATGCAAATGCCATGCATAGCTACTTTGTAAGAATGCAAGCTTATAATTCTAACTTCTATTATGCTATGGATTTAAATGAAAAGGGTCGATTACGAAATGTATTTTGGGGCGATGCAAGAAGTAGGGCGGCATTCAAGGAGTTTGGCGACGTGGTAACTTTTAACACTTCGTATTTGGTGAATAAATATGACATGTTTTTTGTATCTTTTGTAGGAGTGAATCATCATGGACAATCTACTTTATTAGGGTGTGAACTGATCTCACATAAAGATATAGAGACATTTACATGGCTATTCAAGACTTGACTTACTTGTATGTCTGACTGTCCTCCTAATACAATAATAACGGATCAAGACAAAGCAATGAAAAAGGCCATTGAGTCCGTTTTTCCAAATGCACGACATCAGTGGTGTTTGTGGCATATCATGAAAAATGTGCCAGAAAAATTAAGAGGGTACAAAGAATATGGAGTAATCAAATTCCATATGCAAAATGCAGTTTACGACTCTTTAACAAAAGAAGAATTTGAAGAAAACTGGTGCAGTTTCATTGAGAAGAATGAACTTGGTAGTAATGAATGTTTACTTGGCTTGTATGACGAGAGGCAAAGATGGGTGTCTGTATTTGTTAAAGATGTTTTATAGGCAGGGATGTCAACCACTCAGCGAAGTGAAAGTATGTACATATTTTTTGATGGGTATATCAACTCCAAAACTACATTAAAATAATTTGTGGAGCAACATGAAAATGCATTGGCAAAAACAGTGAAGAATGAAAATGAAGTTGACTTCAGTTCTTTGAAATCGTACATTCCATGCATAAGTCGTTATGAGTTGGAAGAACAATTTTAGAGAGTTTACACTATTTCAAAATTTAAAGTGGTCCAACAAGAGTTGCTTGGAAAGATTTATTGCAACTTGTCTTTGTATAATGAAAGTGATGGATTTTCTCAATATGAAGTCAAAGAAGACATATTACTTGGAGGAAGGAAAAAACGTGCAACTTTCAAAGTTTATTTCAAAGAGAACAGTTGTGAAGCAAATTGTAGTTGCTAGTTGTTTGAATTTCGAGGAATATTGTGCAGATATTATATTATGATATTTTTGAAAAAAAAAGTTTGTCGATTGCCTGATAAATATATTTTGACAAGATGGAGCAAAACTATGAAAAGAAGTCACACCAATGTTCAAATCAGTTATAATAATTCGTCCGTAAAACCTGAAGCACTTTGCTATGATAATATGCGCAACAAGTTTGATGAGCTTGTAAAATTAGCACAAAATTCTCAAGAAATATATGAGAAGGTATTGGCACAAATACGTCGATTGAAAGAGGAGTTTACAAAAGTTGAGATTGTTTGTGAAAGTAATACGTTTGTTGGTACATGTGTTCAAAATGACTCAATGCTTGCAATGTCAAAAGTGAGTGCAAAGATAGTTGATCCATTAGTTGTGCGTCAAAAGAAACGGCCGCCATATGAGCGGAGGCAAAGCACAGTTGAAAAGGTTATTAAAATAAATAGCACGGAAAAAAAAGAAGACAAAAATCACAATCAATGACATAGATTTAAATATGGTAATCAAATTTTATTTGGTAGTGTTTGAACATAACTTTTTCTTTTTTTGTGCTAACTTTGATTTGCATTTTGTAGAATGAGAATATTGAAAATGAGAATATTGAATTTGTTGGGATTGGCCCAATTGGGACACAAGATACAATCAATTTAAATGTAAGTATCTTAGTGTTTATACACTTCTTTCGTTGTGTGATTTAGAATAGAATGAAAATAATTTGAATAAAATAATATTGTGCTAGGATTTTTTTACCCAACAATTTCAACATATTAGTGAAGTGAGTCCATTTCAGTCTTAAGAAGGTTTTTCTTCATATCAATCAAGTATAGTCCAAGGCTTGCAACCATTTCAGATATATTATTTTTTATTCTATCAATTGTTTTAGGTATACAATCAAGATACGCTTACGTGTATATGTATTTAAGAGTTTCTTTTTTTTTTTTTAAGTTCATTACAAGTTCTTTCTATATTGGAAGACAAGCAATCAAACCTTCACCAACATGTGGAATAACATGGAATCACCCGAAGACAATAAAAGTCCAAAATGCTAGGAACTACTTTATCTTTTATACTGAAAATACTAGAAACAAAGTATGAGCATCATAATTGTTGCGAAATTTCTAAACTTTATTTGTATTCGGTGGTGAATTTATTTTTGTATGAGCTTTGATTGTTTGCATTTGTTAGTTAGACTGTTTCAACATTTTCAATTTACTGGATCAATTTATTGTAATTTATAAACTTAGGGAAGCCCCCATGTATTTGATAAGCAATAACTAGTTCTCAATATATACACACAGTGATGGTGATGTGTTGGACTGTTGGTCTCTTTCAAATAGGTTAGATTTATCATGTCAATAAAGCTACTATTTTGATGAAAATTCTCCAATACTAATCCAGAAGTGCTATATTTTTTCTTCTTGTTACAGTAGAAGCACTCAAGTTCTTTTTTTAATTTTATTTAGTGATAGGCATGCTTGTGAATCAAAGCTTTTACATTATTTTCTGTGTAATCTTTATGCATTAAGTTTCATTCCGTGATGAAAAAGATGTAATTGTTTCTACTGTGAAGATCAGAGAATTCATGTTTTGTATGTGTTGGGGTGAGTTACTCACTGTCACGATCAATGAGAAACTTGACCAGGAAGTATTCTAAATTCATTTTTTAAGTCCAATGAGCCAATTGAGGTCTATGGTGAAACTTATTTAAATATTGTTTAAATTTGAGAAGAGGCTAACAGAAAATTGGGACTAGAAGTTCTAGCCTTTTGCCTTTAGCCTTTTGTAAGTTGAGTTGTAGAGGCTTCTTAACTTATTCTTCTTGAAAGAAATTGAATACTTTTTTACTATTGTTTTTTGGGATAGTTATATGAATATTAGCCCAATGCATCATGTATGAAATCAGAGAAAGTGCCAATAGCAACCTTTGTGCCTATCATCTTGGAATTTTTGCCTGATTTAGCTTGTGTTTGACCTATCTTTTAAGTTAAATTTTTTTAGCTTAAAAGCTAAAAAAAACCACTTTGTTTGGATAGTTAAAAAAAAGTTAAAACTTTTTTTACCTTTTTTTTTCATAAAAATGTCATGATTTGACACCTACTTTTTTACAAAAAAAGTCAAAAATCTTAAAATCACTAAAAAAAACTAATCTAAACACAGGTTTAGTATCATAAAGTGCCAATAGCAATCTTTTTTTAAAAATTTTTTTCTAAGTAAAATGAGCAATGTCTTTGGACATTCGAATGTGGTTATGCTTTAATTAAAAATGAACAGAAACAACGTGAAAGAAAAATTGGTAAACTTGTGAATAAGTAAAAGATTTAAATAATGGTGAGAAGTGACACTAAATGCGCACACTTTTTTATTTTAGCACCTATTAGTATAAATATTTATGTATTATGTATAAGTGATTTATTTGTTCAGTTGATATATTTATAAAAACTGTGTGCATTTAACAGTTTTATTATGAAAAGTAAACTAATGAGATGCGTTTTGAGAAATTTATAAAGTGTTTTTATTTGTTATGGTGTCAATTAATTTTTCTAACTAAGGTCAATGGTAGATAATAAAATAAAAAATACTATAATAATTAAATTAATTAATTTGTTAATAGGGTTCAATTGACCTCATGACTATGAATGTAGAGCCTAGTTATTTAATTTGTTAATAGGGGTCAATTGACCCCATAACTATGAATGTAGAGTAGTCCCTAATGATATATTTCTATCTATATGCCGTCTTCATCTGCGTGTTTTTTGGCTGTGTTGTTTGGTTTAGCTATTTTTGTTTAAAAAAATTTTTGTTTAAAAACATTTTAAAAATCCCATTTATTTAGTCTATTACTATAATGCTATTACCTTCTTTTTACAACTTTATATTTACTTCTTCATAAAAAAAAAATCAAAAAATCAACGACGTCGTGGGAGAATTACTTGTGTGGGTGTTTGTGTTTTAATTCCTTCACTTTTAATGCTACTTTTTTTTCTCCTCCAGATCCTTCATATCATGTAATCTACCTTCATTTGTTTATGCATTAATACATTGTAAATTATCATTATTTTTTGGGGGGAAGTTAATAAAATCCATCAACCCAAGTGAGAGGGGAACAAGGTCCTCTCCTGAATTTACAGAATCGAGAACGAAAGGAAGGCGCCGTCGACCTCAAAGACCAGAGTTTGGGGACATCTAGGGCAGCCATCAGAGGTGAAGGTGGTCACACTCGGAAACAATG
>JAOTRH010449474.1:0-30893 GCA_034768845.1 Heliamphora exappendiculata | reverse complement strand
ACCGACTCTGTCACACAGACAAAGGTAGCAACTATAGACTCCTGTCCATTACCCTAGTCCTGAACCACTTAAGGCCTGCTAGTTAATAATAAGTTCTATACGGAGCACCACAACGAATCACTTATTTTACGTTCGACAACCCGAGAGAACTAAGCATCCAACCGCCTCAATTTACGGGAACTAACCCGAAGGACCTGACTACCTACGCTGCGCACATTTTCGAACTTATACCGAGGGTAACTCGTACCAAATACACGTTATCCCGGTACATCTAGATAATCTTCTAAAAATAGTACCATAACTTAACTACAAAAACATTTCCTCAAAACGATACATTATACATGTATATAGATCCATCCATTCACATGGAGATCAATAAAATATTTTCAAAATGTTTATCCCCTTTTTCAACAAAACGTTTCAAAACCTGAGACGCAACCTCGAAGGCGAGCTCCAAACCTCCAAAATATAAAATGCTGAGATTTCTGCAAAAAACCATCAATTTCTACCGTTTTTAAGAAAATCCTTTCAAAACCACACTACCACATATCATAGAGTACTATAAGTCAAGAAAAGCGAACAACATGCTTTTTATCAGAAAAACAAGACTTAAATAGAAAATATGACATTTGATGCATTTTCTACCCGGTAAAACACATATAATTACATATAACACCCTCATAATAGCAGTAGGTCTAAAATTCTACCTCGTCGGGTCGAAACCTGATGCCTCAAAAATTGGACCTCGATGGAACGAGAATCTAACTGGATGAGCGCGAAGCTAACAACGTAAATAGCAAAGATCCACAAGCTGATCGTAAAAAACTAGGCTCGGATAGGTCCAATATGTAGAGAAAAGGCAGAGAGAATGGAAGAAATAAGCTTTCTCCAAACATTCCAGCCCCTGGAATACATATAGGCTCGGCAAAAGGGCAGTTCAGTTGACTGAAGAGTCCACTTCAATCGACTGAAGCTCCTCGAAAAACGTGAACCACCACAGTTTAGTCGACCGAACCCCCTGGTTCAATCGACCGAACTCAAGAAAACTGGTTCAGTTGACCGAACATAGCAGCCCAATCGACCGAACCCCAGGGTTTGAGCCTACTGGTTTTTGGTCTCGGTTTTGCATTCTAAGGCCAACCAAACAAGCCTAAACAAGTGTCGAGAAAGCATAAAGCACATCTACATGCTGTTCTACAACCCTAAAACATAAACCATGCTTCGGTAATATACATAACATGAAGGAAAACACGTCAACATTTATATATATCAAAAACAAAGCGGTGCAGGGTCTCACAGGTTCTGTCTGGAATTTTATTTTGAGTTGCTTTAAATATAAATTGTTATTATTATTATTTTATTTTTATTTTTGTTTACGAGTCGTCACAGAAACATAAATCGGTTGTCTATGCATTTTTAATCGGTCAAAATACATATAATTGCACGTAGCATCCCTTAAAAATAACATAGTTTAGGATCGTACCTCGTTGAGCTAAAAACTTGACTCTTCGATCCACGTGCAAAAATAAATTTTGTTGGAATAAAATTCTATCCGGATGAAAGCGTAGTCCACCACGAGGATACTAAGGATCTGCTGTTGGATCATCGAAAATCGATCCCTAAGCCCCCGAGAAGTTAGAGAGAAGGTAGAGCGTTTGGTTTGAAAAAAGAAAACTTAGCTTGTAAGCTATGAAAATATTTAACTCCAGATATTTATAAGCCACAAAAATATTTTTTTTATTTATTTTTAAAAAATGCACCATAAAGCCCAACAGCCCCGAGGACGAACCCCACAAGAATATCTAAACCCAAACATGCATAAAAATCACCTATTCATAGAATCTTGCGCCAGGCCTCCATCGCTCGAGCGAACCCCTGCTGACATACCTCTCTGCCACACCACCGCTTGAGCGGTCATCGCTAAGTGATAACCAGAGCATATCTTTCATACACATCTATATCCAAGCCCAAATAGTCACCTGAAACATCACCCAGATCGAGTGTTAATTCCTACTCCATCACACTTAAATCATTTCAAAAAAAAAAACAAGTCAGGGTCTCACAACTCTCCCCCTCTTAAAGGAATTTCGTCCTTGAAATTCAACACTGCAACAACACTGCAACTCAAGCCAAATACTGTCCCGTAATGATCAACAATCTCTGATGTAAACTCAGTAATACTACACAATAGTAGAAATGCTCGCACAATAGCAGAAATGCTCGCACAATAGCAGAAATGCCCCAACAACTGAAATCCTAAACCTGCCATCACAAAGCTGATACCAAGAATACAACCATCGTCATACAAGGTAAATACAATCGCCACACAAACTGCCCACGCGTGCAAGTCCCACTGACACCATTGTCATCCATTAGACATTCATAAAATGTCGGATCAAGATCCAACTCACACCGTACACAAAACACTCTAGCGACAAACACATCACACGAGACCACTCCACCCCTTCGCTCTTACTGCCACAAACTGGCTCAATCACACCTCACAATGCACACCAAGGACTATCTCCACTGGTCTAAACATAAGATGTCGAATCTCGACATCGATCACACGAAGTCACACATGCCGCGCACAAACTTTACTCAAGTTCTGACGATCACCGACTTTGATACCACATTGCTACTCTGTTGATGCTAACGGCGCCATCACGTAGCTGACACAATAGTTAATGATTCTAACTGATCACTGTAGAAAGAATGCTACATCTCAACATCAATTCCCTTGTCAATAAGAACAAGAACAAGCACAAGCATTCCTGGTCTACCAACTCAATCTCACAGGGAACACAACCCAAATGGTCCAACTATCATACAAACAAGCCACGCTGGCTAGGTTACCATGACTTGTCGTGTTTATCACACACATACGTACTCATTTACGGTCTTCCACCGTAGAATAATACTAACCCCACCAAGCGATTCTTTATGGTTCCCAACCATTGGAGCAATCGGATCTCAAGTTCTACACACAGATGTTCCACATCTAAGAAGGCACGTAGCCATGAACCACAC
Source organism: Heliamphora exappendiculata (assembly GCA_034768845.1). Lineage (NCBI taxonomy): Eukaryota > Viridiplantae > Streptophyta > Magnoliopsida > Ericales > Sarraceniaceae > Heliamphora > Heliamphora exappendiculata. The sequence continues at coordinate 27,863 of JAOTRH010449474.1, read as the reverse complement.
GTTGAAGCCACGAAGAAGCAAACCCACAATCACTCCGTCACGGCGATACAAGTCCCCGAATCACAACTCCAAGGGTCACAACATGAATACCAAATCCACAGAGATTTTTGGTCTCAGAACATAACCAAAACCTGAATCGATCAAGATCCCGACATCTCTATCCAACCAAGATGGAACAACCCGCACCAGATAACCGTCTATAAAGAACCTCTCTCTCCATCCTAAGAAAAGAAAAGGGTTAACAAGGAACTATGACCCAACCTCAGCATACAGGGAGTGCTCCTCAACACTTGACCTCTAAAGAACCTTGTGAATCTTACCTTGAAGCCACATCAACCACAGTCAAATAGCTGCCATCAACTTCGATCACAATACTCAGGTCATCCGCTACACCAAGCTCTCTCTGACCTCATTCACACACGTGAACACCATCAATCCGCGTACCTGGTATAACACATCCCACTGTGCCCAAATCCTCACTTCACAAGGTTGCACTACACAACCTAACTCCTACTAGGTAAACCATAATCACGTCACAGCCTTGAGCTCACTGTCCAAGGAACAACATGAAACAAAGGGAACCCAATTCTGAGACCTTTCATTTAGAGTTACTAATAACTCCCATAACCATGCAGACACCTTCCGCGCTTCTGCTCTCAAAGCACACATCGATCACATGCATCGTACCCTATGATTTCTCACCTATCATCCCAGGCCAGCCAAACTACACGGTACACTGCTGAACCTTGTTATTCCACACTACGTTCCCGTGGGCAAACAACATACCCATCTGTGAACCTAAGGTGGAACACAAATAACCTCCAGACATATCATACCCAGGATACGACATCTCAGCACTAAGCCAACCACAGGAACCTAGCACGATTCCCAAACGCGATCTCCTAATCACTAGGATATCGACCATACCACTGACCTGCATTCCCGTAGGAATCCCACAGAACTGATACTCGTCGCAGGAACCTTTACACATTCCCATACAGCCATAACCCATGCTCTTCCTAGCATAACTACAACTCATACTCATTCCTATATCCTTGAGCTCATGCACTCGTAACTCAGTTCTCAAACCTCAATAAGATATACAACATCCAAGGTCATCAGACACAACTATGATTACCAACAACATTCTCAGATGTTACTCTGGCTACCGTTAATAGCTCGTCGATCTTCATCGATATCCTGACTACTAGGGAATATCTCAAGAACCACACGTTCTGCTATCTGAACATACGCCTGGCCAAGGATTATCACGCTCCCATCCACTATGTTACCGTCTATACCCCATCCTGAGTACATGGCTCATGACATAGTATGGCTCAAGATGTACCTAATCCATCACACGGCCGAAACCATGTACATCAAAACCAAAAGGGATTACCACTTTCCACAGATCTCGTATAATAACTGATATTTAGGGTTTTCAACACCCCATCGCCTCGACTCACAAGGATATCCATATCACATCTACAACTTCTAATAACTTACTCTCAAGAGAAGCCAGCTACCTAAGTCAAAGCCATCAACCATGCTTCGACTATGCCTGAACAAAACTTTGCTCATGCAAACACTCAACAGTTTGCCAACCGAGACTAACCTCACTCGGCTGAACCCAACTCACTGACGAGTTCTGTAATACAACAAGCGGCCGACGCTCAACCCATAACCTTACCTCTGCAACTGCTAGCAACCGAGTCGCACATCCAAGACCCAAACCACGATCTCATCGTCTCGAAGGGTGTACAAGTTATAAAGAAAGGAAACATGAAACACGACAACCTAAGGTCGATCTATCATGTTATTTCTACCACATACCACACAATCATGTTAACATGTAGCCACAACGATTATGCAGACACAACACTGATATCGAGGAGAACCAACAAGAATGACGCGTCACTTTGGATAACCCACTTAGATTCCTTACTAGAAATCATGTCCGCAAAACACGTTTCTAACTTGGCTCCCAAGTTTGTTAATCAAAACGCTCGAAGGCAAGACTAATCAATCCTAAGGTCTAACCTCCATGCTTACATATACACGACATCAGCATGCTCACGTTCCAAACACAGGCAACCAAGCACACACACATCCTCACAAGGTGATGCACCCTCTTTCCACGGCTCATAGGTATTCGAACACAGAGCTCTGATACCAAGTTGTCACGCCTTAAACTCTGGGTCGCACAAAAAGCTAGATAATAACCACCAAAATTGCCCAACATCACGGATGAAAAACCATAAATCCAAAACGAGGCTAAAATCTTTGTAAAACGCACTACCGAGAGTTTACTTAGTTTAAAAGCGTAGCAAAGAGACTACAGTTGCGGCACTTAAGCTGAGCCTTTAAAAATAAAATACATGTTTTGGATAAGAAAAATATTTTCATTTTAAAAGAAGATTAAGCCGTTCCAAAATCTACCTCGAAGCACTAGAGTTTATATGAAACAGAAACCATTTGGAAATTTATTTTGTAACCGTTGAACCCAACAACGAAAAACGTAGTAAAAAACTACAGAAAATAACAACCAACCCAAGGTTCTCTCGAAAGCATTAAAACACGCATACATCCATAATCATTACATACGTTTTACAACATGTTATCTCTAAACATAAAACATATACAAAAAGGTATAAACTACCTAACAAAACAAGACAACAGGGTCTTGTCATCAGCCACCTTCGGGCACCACTGGGTCAACCTACAAGACCACGCTTACCTAAAAAAGGTTTTATAGCAAAATTTCACACCGTGAGTTGAAGCCCAATAGAAACAGACTATATAAAGTTGTAAAGCAGGTCATGCAATCATAAGCATAAAGACTCAACTACAGGAGCCAAAAAGGTTTTTCTCTAAAAAATCACAAGTTTTTCATCCTTAAAACTATGCATATCATCCTCATAGATATCGTGCCACTGTAAAAGAAAAGCAGTAATAAAACAGTATGCTCCACTCGGGCCACATAGCCGAGGAGAAAGAGATAAAATGAATTCTTATGTACCGACTCTGCTATACAGAAAAAGGTAACAACTATAGACTCTTGCCCATTATACTAGTCCTGAACCACTTCAGGACTACTAGATAATGAAAAATTCTATACGGAGTTACAACAGTGTACACCATTCACGGAGGTAACTGGCTTTCCTTTACAGTTTGCCACGACTGATGGAGGAAGCATCCAACACTCCATTTACGGGAATTAACCCGAAGGTACAGAGCACCCACACTGCGCACGTTTTTTGACTTTAATCAAGGAGCAATGTAAGCCCAACTCAACAACCCACTGTTACGGTACATCTATGGAAAATATTTCAAAACTTGCAAAACAGATATACAACACATGTATATAAAAAGAGATCCAATCCATCAACCATGGATATCAAAAAGAACATGTAAAAACATACTCCAACAAACGTTTTAAAAGTTAAGACTCAACCCCAAGGGTTAGCTCTAAACCTCTAAAAAAATACTTTTTTTCAAAGTTTCATAAAACCTCCGTTTTCAAAATCACCTTTTGAAAACTATGAACATTCACAAGTTCAACATCATGTAATAAACTAAGAAAAGTGTAAAACATGCTTTTATTCGAGTAAACAAGGTTTGAACACAAAACATGATATGTAAAGGATTTCAACCGGTGAAAAAGAATACAACTGCACATAGCGCAACTGGCTAACCATCATTGTCACGTTCCGACACTCGGGTCATGTGAAACACCCACAAACAAACTCCCAAGGAACAAGAAATTTGATAAAAAGTTCCACTAAGGATGAAAAACAACCTTTTCCAAAACATTCGGTCAAAAACGAGTAAAAAACGGTTAAGAAATTTTAACATACTCTCACAATTTTGGTCATAACTTTTTCTACGAAAAGAATTTTATTGTGAAAGAAGTGTCATTGGAAAGAAGACTTCCAGGGCTTCAATTTGAGTATACGAAACGACCCAATTCTGAGTCCGAATGAGGGAGATATAATCAAAACAAAATGGCCCTGCGCAGCTAGTCTGCTCGAGTGGACGTCGGGCGCTCGAGCGAACTACCACCCGAGAAAAGTGCAAAACATGCTTTTGAAAATATCTAATTCCAGATATTTATACGCCATGAAAATATTTTCTTATATTTTTTAAAAAATGCACCATAACACCCAACAGCCATGGGGACCAACCCCACAAGAATCTCTAAACGTGAACATGCATAAAAACCACCTATTTATAGAATCTCGCGCCAGGCCTCCACCACTCGAGCGCTCAGGGCACCGCTCGAGCGGATCCCTACCGACATACCTCTCTGCCACACCACCGCTCGAGCGCACAACCACCGCTTGAGCGGTCATCGCTGGGTGATAACCGGAGCATATCTTTCATACACATCTGTATCCAAGCCCAAATAGTCATCTGAAACATCACCCAGATTGAGCGTTAATTCCTACTCCATCACACTTAAATCATTTTCAAAAGAAAATAGGTCAAGGCCGCACACATTATCTAACACTATTGCCTTTATATGAAAAATCTTTAAGAAAATAATGTTTTAGGCTCAAAAAATCTCTTTAATGGCATTTAAAGGACCAATAGAAAAAGAATTGTTGATTTCGCAAAAATAAGGTTTTCGGGACATATAATAAAATTACAGAGGATTGGGAGCCCAACCGATCTAAAAGAAAGATTTGGTTTAATAAACCTTGGTTAGGCCCAAAAATAGCTTGATTCGCTTTAGCAAATAGACTACAGCTCAAGCAGATTCCCATTCCGCTCGAGTGCCCACAAGCTAGAGGGAAATCCTATAAATTTCTATTCTGGGATCGAACACCTAGTTCTACCTATTATCAAACCTCTTTACTTTTACAGAATAAATTTTAATTGTCATCCACTACCAAACAACTTACTAGTTTTCACATATTGGAATCAAACTTAAATTATTCTAAGTATAAAAACTTAAAATTTTGGCAGAGTTTTCTCTATTTTTTGGACTATCCCAAGTTTTTCAACATAAACACTTTTAAGTTCTTTACATTTGTGAGACCCGAAACCTTGTTCTTTTATGTTTTTTATATATTTGATGTGTTCGTTCCAGTATATGATAGCATCGATGCATGGTTTATGCTTTTAAGTTGTAGAAAAGCATGTGTAAATGTGTTTTGTACTTTCCAAAACTTGCGCCAATAGCAGTGGATGGAGCTGTTGGAGGATTATGATTTTGATTTGCAGTACCATCCAAGGAAGACCAATGTGGTGGCAGACGCGCTCAGTAGGAGATCTCATGAGGCGTTAGCTTCTGTGGCTATACGTGAGTGGCATATGCTTGCAGATGTTGGGGAGTTTGATTTGTGCCTCAGGGAGATCGCGACAGGTGCCACCTTGTTTTCTATAGTTACTCGACCAGCGTTGATAGACGTGTACTAGAGGTCTAGCAGACGGATCAGGAGGCTCAGATGATACGAGACCGCGCTGCTAGTGGCGAGGATACTGCTGGCTTGATTATGGGTTCTGATCAGAGTTTGAGGTTAGCTGCGAGGTTGTTTGTGCCAAAGTCATGCCGAGAAGATCTATTACATGAGTGTCATCATTCTCGTCTTGCATTGCATCTTGGAGGCACAAAGATGTACCATGACTTACATCGTTAGTTCTGTTGGACGGGAATGAAACGAGATGTGATTCAATTTGTTTCCCGATGCCTCACCTGTCAGCAAGTAAAGGCAGAACATCAGAGACCGGCAGGATTGCTACAGTCGTTGCCTATATCAGAGTGGAAGTGGGAGCATGTTATGATGGACTTTGTGTCAGGACTTCCTCGGCCACCTAGAGGACACGATGCTGTGTGGGTTGTGGTTGATAGGTTGATGAAATCTGCACATTTTCTCCCCATCTGAGTGAGGGATTCGGTGGAACGACTGAGTAGCTTGTACGTCAGGGAGGTAGTCAGATTGCATGGAGTGCCAATGTCTATTGTTTCAGACTGAGACCCTCGCTTCACATTGCGCTTTTGGCATAGTCTTCTGAAGGCTTTGGGGACGAACTTGGCGTTCAGTACTGCTTTTCACCCCTAGACAGATGGTCAGTCTGAGAGGACTATACAGATTTTAGAGGATATGCCGAGGTCTTGTGTTCTTGATTTCAGAGGTTCGTGGGAGGATCATCTACCGTTAGCAGAGTTTGCATAAAATAATAGCTATCAGTTTAGTATTGGGATGGCATCATTGAGGCTTTGTATAGTAGACCATGTAGATCGCCCATGTGTTAGACATATGTGGGAGAGACCACAGTCTTGGGACCCGACATGATGCGAGAGATGACAGAGAAGGTTGCTGTATTTTGCCAGCGTCTACTGACAGCATAGAGCCACCAGAAGAGTTATACAGATCAGAGGAGGTGACCTTTGGAGTTTGCAGTGGGGGATCATGTGTTCTTGAAGGTCTCGCCACATAGAGGTTTGATGAGGTTTGGTCGTAGCGGGAAGTTATCACCGCACTTCATTGAACCATTTGAGATCCTTGACAGGGTTCGAGAGGTTGCTTATCGTTTGGCTTTGCTACCTCAATTAGCATCTGTGCATAATGTGTTTCACGTTTCTATGCTTCGAAGGTATGAACCTAATCCTTCACATGTGCTAGATTGGGCTGTGTTGTAGATTGATGATGCTGCCACCTATGAGGAGCGTCTAGTGAGGATTCTTAATACAAAGGAGCAGGTGTTGCGGGAAAGAACCATTGCTTATGTCAAGGTCCTGTGGCTTCATTGCGGGGTTGAGGAAGCGACATGGGAGCTTGAGTTTGGGATGCGTGCTAGATATCCAGACCTGTTTACGTCGTGACCTTGTTACGAATTTCGGGGGAAAATTTCCTTAAGGGGGGAGAGTTGTGAGACCCAGAACCTTGTTCTTTTATGTTGTTTATACATTTGATGTGTTCGTTCCAATATATGATAGCATCGATGCATGGTTTATGCTTTTAAGTTGTAGAAAAGCATCTGTAAATGTGTTTTGTACTTTCCCAGACCTTGGTTAGGTGGGTTGGGTTGATTTTTGGCTTGAAAAATAGTAGCAAATTCCAGTATGCCTCTGCTGTGGAGTTCGGTCGACTGGGGGATCTAGTTCGGTCGACTAAACCACAGATCTGGAGTTCAGTTGAGACAAATACCTTTTTTCTGACCTAAGAAACCCATTTTCTCCTCCTTCTCTCTAGCTTTGTGGGCCCGGGGCTTAGTTTGTTGTTGATTCCTTTGTGGATCCTTGCTATCGGGGCCGAGAGCTTCGCATGCATCTAGTCGAATTCTCGTTCTGACACCATTCAGTTTTGAGATGTCGAGTTCTTGACTTTTCGAGGTAGGATTCTAGACCTACTACTGTTATGAGGGTGTTATATGCAGTTATATTTGCTTTCACCAGGTAGAAAAGCATGAATTGTTGTTTACATGTCTTAAACCGTGGTTTTTGGGTAAAAATGAGTTTTTATGCCTCATCTTGGTTGTATGCATGTTTCAGGTACGTGGTATCTGTAGTTTTCAAAAGGAGGTTTGAAAACGTGGTGTTTTGTGAAATCGGGTGAAAAACATCTTTTTGGATGTTTGGAGCTAACCCGCGGGGTTGAGTCTCACCTTTTTACAGGTTTTGTTGGAAATGATTTTAGATCTCCATTTTGATGAATCTCTTTTATACCCATGGTGCATAAACTATTTTATGAGCTTCGTAGTTGAGCTACGGTGAATTGTTAAATGTTATCCATAGATGTACTATGACAGAGTGTGATTTGAGTTGGGCTTCTATTGCTCCTTGGTGTAAGTCCAAAAACGTGCACATAGTGGGTTCGCTACGGTCCCTTGGGTTAATTCCCGTAAATGTGGTTTGGTTATGTTTCGTCCATCGGTCGTGACAAACCGTAAAGAAATAAGTGTGTGATTTGGGTGCTTTCCCATCGGTCAGGAAAATTCGTAAAGAAGTCGGTTGCCTTCGTGAATGGCGTTGTTGTTGTAACTCCGTATAGAACTTGTTATTACCTAGCAGGCCTTCAGTGGTTCAGGACTAGGGTAATGGGAAGGTGTCTATAGTTGTTACATTTGTCTGTACGACAGAGTCGGTACATATGATTTCATTTATATCTTTTCTCCTCGGCTGTGTGGCCTGAGTGGAGCTTACTATTTTATTTACAGCCTTTCCTTAACTATGGCATGATATCTATTGGGATGATATGCATAGTTTGAAGGATAAAAATTGTAAACTTTTTTGAGATAAAACCTTGTTGAGACTCGTGATAGTTTGATGGAAAATTTGTGGTTTTGAAAGGAAAACCTTTTGGCTTCCGTGGTTGAGCCCGTGTGTGTATATTTGCATAACCTACTTTACAGTTTTATTTTTTGATGTTCCTATTGGGCTTCGGCTCACAGTGTGGGATTTTACTGTAAAACCTTTTCAAGTGAGCATGATGAGCTGACCTAGTTGCAGAGGTGATGGAAAGCTTGCTGTAGTTTTCCTTTTTTGACATGTACTTACACATGTGACGCCTGTTGAGGTTGGTTTTGTACGCCTTTTGGCGATATGCTTATTCATGTATGAGATGCATGTTTTCAGTCTATGAGAGTTGAATTGTGGGAATCTTTTATCTAAATGTTGTTTTAACTATCAACTGTGAAACATATTTTCTTAAATGGGTGTTTTGGTGGGCTTTCGCGTGACCCGGATATTTGGGGCATGACAACATTTTACAAAAAAAGTTACATAACTCCAGCATAAAAAAATAAGTTCATGTTCTTCATTCTCTAAAACTTTAGAATACTTCCATGCCTTTCTTTATTTGAAACCTAAAAAAAATGGAATATACACAACCTGAGCTGAAACTCGTAGGATAAAGACTAAAAATAGTACAATGCATGACTTGTGAAGTGTAAATGAGCAAGATATAATGCAAATTTTTTTTCCTTTTTTATTTCCTAACTTACACCCATTCCCTTCGATCTATATTTTACAAGTAATAAAGATTCATCTTGATTTCTAGAGTTCAAAATCTTAGACTCTACCCCTTGACTCATTTTCTATCTCGTTCGTTTTCAACTCGTTACTTTCCTTTACTCATTCGTTATACTTTCTTTTCTTCCCATTTCTTCGTTTCTTCTCTTTGGTTGCATTTTCTGTTTTTATCTTTCTTTAGTTCTCACTTTCATCTTTGTTTTCTCTTTTATTAATTATCGAACACTAATTTACCCATTATTTATTATCAAACCATTCACTTTCTTTTAATTCATCAATTCTTTATCCACATATTTATCTCGTTTCGTTAATGAAATTAGTGAACCAACGTCGGGTGTAGCTTATAGAAATCCCAAACATTATCCCCCAACCAGCTATGCGAATCCTGTTAGGTAATAGTCCATTCTATAACTCACAACGACAACTAATACGTTTAGTTTACTGGCCTCACCCGAGGGAACCTGGTACCCACCTCCAATTTACAGGGGCTAACCCAAGGAAACTTGGTACCCATCTTGCTCAGGTTTTTGGTCTTTCACTACGGAGCTGTTCAAGCCCAACTTAATTCTCATCAGCCATTCCTCGATTCAATAATTAATTAATCATTCCAATATTCATCAATCAACTAGGAGTCCATCTCCCCGAATTGATTTCAATCAACCATATAATCTTGTTTCTCATTCACAACCATTACCTTTTTTTCTTTTAATTCCATAGCATCAATTCCAAATCAAATTTTATATCATTTTCTTTTACATCATAGATTCAAATTTACAATCTTCAAGCAAACAAATTATATTACTCTCATTTGATCTCACGGTTACATTTCCAACCCCATAACATATGCTTTAAAGAAGTTGGATCATAAAAGCTGAAATTATTAATTCAACATACTCATAAATTTCAAATCTTTTGTTACTCACTAAGGTATTCTCATTTCACAATATATATATAATCCAAACCTCCACCTTTTCCCAAGTAAACTACAAATATAAATTCTCAAATTTAGAATTAACATGTTATTTAGCCTCAATAACATTCTAAGAGATTTAATTTTATTTATGTTATTCATCCATCATAAATTCATTCATCATTTCCAACTTTAAGAGCCACGCATATGAAAATTCTCAAGACTTCCAATAGTATTTAAATAATCTAACTGTTACAACTTGAATTACTAATCACCGTGATTGAAAATTTCAGAGCTTTATTTATTCCATTAGTATCTAAATTTTCATATTCAACATTGATTCTTTCATAAGAAAACAACCCAACTTGACATAGAAACACATTAAGAAACTCGAGAGTTTTCTAAGATTAACACAACTTTTCCAAGTTCTTTTCACTTGAATAGTAAATTTAACTCACAACCTGCCGCTCAACCACTTACATTGCTCAACTAATTCTCTTGTAGTCCATTTCAATCACAATTATCCGATCATTATTAAATCATCTGCCCATTCATGTATTTTCAATTAGATTCATAACTTACGGCCTTCATAGATATTAAGGTTTAATGACTTAAGTGATTCGTTTGATTCAATGGTTTATAAACCAAATTCTTTAACAGTCACCAATTTAAGTGCCCCGTGAATATATGTATAGTTTTCATGAATTTTCCCAAATCTCTCCTTCAAATTATAAGTTTGACTTTCAATAATTAACTAACCAATAATTAGGCTCTTATACTTTCACTTGAACTATCAATTTAATTTGCATATCACTATTCGACAAGTTGTACAATTCTGATAACTCCTCAAAATCCAATTCAATTACCTTATTTGAGTATTTAGAGATCTCCATCAATTCATGTGGTAACAAGAGTTGCATCTCAAATTCTTCGAATGACTTTAGTCCAAGAATTATACTATATATTCAATACAACATCCAATTTGTTTTCTTTTGGTTTCACCAGCTATATAGATATCCTACTTTACCATTAATCTTAAACCTTATGAGTTTGAATCAATTAAATCAGAAACTTAGGTGGAGCATTCATTTTCTTCTCTCATGAACTAGGATTTTCATGGAATTAAACAAAATCGACACAAATTTTAACAAACCACCACAATTAGTCTAAATTTTACCTGTCGGAGCCAAACATCTTGGAGTTTCATCCAAGATCATAAACCTTAGGTTCGGCCAATTAGGTTGACGCTTCATGAAGCTTCGAATTGGTCGACTGTACCTCAATTCTTCTATAGTGGCCTCCGAATTAACGTCCTAGTTCACCAATTGCTGAAAACAAACTCGCTTTCAAGCTCAAAGCTCGCCATCAATGGCGGCACAGAAACAATACAGAAAAGAGGAAGGAAGTTTGGCAAGTGGAGGGTAAGAATGAGGCTTCCAGATTTTGTATTGTCTTATTGGTTATCTCTCAGGATTTTTTCCTAGGCTCCAAACTCCTTAAATTCGTGGTAGAGAATGAAAGGGTGAGGAGAAGAAGAAGAACCAGAGGTGCGGCAACCGGTGGTGGGGGAGAACTACGGGGCTTTATGACTTGCCCTGCCCTTTCTATCTCGAATATTCTAGAGGCTACTCTCAATTTTCATGGAAAGAGAAGCAACAAAGGAGAGAAAGATGAAGAAGGTGCCGATAGAGGGGTTCAGGGGTTAGGGTTTTCCCCCCTTTTGATGTGCTCTTTCTCAACTCCCTAGAATTCTCTAGGACATCTCAAGTAGCTAACACTTCATTATTAGTTTATTTTAGATAAAAAGAATAATTCACTTCCCACACCAATTTAACTAAAATCTTTGAATTATATGAGTAGAATCCTCTGACCTTCATGAACTTTATTATAATTTATTTTTTTGGTAATTAATTTAACATAAAAGAAAAATAAAAAAAAAAGAAAAAATACATGATTACAAGGGGCATATCCCAGGAAATTACATGAGTATCACTATGAGCCTACATCCAACACATATTCAATAGAAAATAACCAAACCCTCCTCTAAGCGGGAGAAGCTAACGACAAAACATATTCCACGCACAACCCGTGTGGAAGGGAAAAAAACCTACGTACAAGTCCGTGCACAACCTGCACAAATAGGAATGCACTAACATATAAACAAGGGATAGAACTAATAATCATGCCAAAATAACTAAAAACTCCTAATCCCTACTAAAGATTGGGGGTCCAACAAAGCGTAAAAGGCTCCAAAATTTAGACAAGAACAGAAAAAAATAAGAGATCCAGTAAGTAGAACTGGTCATCCATACCCAAAAGTACGTAAAACCTGTTGATGCATGGCTCCTTGAAAGGCTCCAACCCTCGGTTACCATGATATCTTGCTAAGGCTCGACTTTTAGAAAAGCTTTAACCCTTAAGCAGGAGAATATATACGCTCCTCAGAAGTCCTGCAAAAGAACCTTTATATGCTGAGAGGAACCTCAACCAAATAAAGACTCTGACAGAACCACTAAGGAGCAAAACACAGGTCCAATGGACGATCGAAAAGGAACCATTAGAGGTCGATGAGCAAAGTACCGGAGGTAGATGAGCCCCTAGCTAGCGAAAAGAAGCAATGACAGATTAGTTCCAGAAAACTCCAGCTCAAATTCGGCCAAAACAAATTACCAACCCACCCTGCACACAGGGTCGCCAAACATAAGCGGCGGAAGACCCCTACAGGTCAGCAATAAGTTATGGGCAGAACAGCCCTAGAGAATCTAGCTAAGAAAAAACCTAGGCCATCCCAAAGGTGACTCTACCATCAGATCTAGACAAAGTAGACCAGTGGCTAGAACTCCATTCAAAGAACCACCAAAGGAACCCCACCGTAGATACCCAGCTAGAAATGTAGATAGATGAACGTCCAATGGAGTTACCAAGGAGTCGTCCAAAGAGACCTTAATTCAGAGGTACCTATATAGGCAGTCACCGGGACAAAATGGCCCATCAAACAGCCCGTTCGCCCATCATCACAATTTAGCTTACCAACATAATCATCAAGGTGGCAGGACCCACCAATTGGTCCACCACCGAATTACCAACTAGGACACAAAGCCAGAGCTTCCATTGGCCCCACCACACTCTAGCTGCAATCTGAACAATACTTTAAAGAGGGCTCAATTGGACCCCACATGAATCGCACACCATGCTCAAAAGTGGGGTCCACCGTTAATATATGGGGCCACAGTGTATCAAAACTGAGGCAGCTTGTCGCCTCTGCACAGCCGAAAATCTACCCATGGTTTTTTAAAAACTAATTTGGGGAATAACTACATCAAGACAAGCTCCATCATAAAGCAGGCCCACATTAATTGAGAAAACCGCCCACGATTTTTTGTTGTTGATGCACGCTATTAGCAGCTTTGAGCTGTGTTCATTCTTACCCAAAGTTTGCATATGCAAGCAGCAGACTGACAACACACTATCCCATAAACCCCATCATCATTTACATAACTAATAAACCCACGTTCATCTCTATTTGTGAACCTCACTTGATTCTTCAACCTCAGCACATCAGCCATGGTTGAAACCTATAAAAAGACTAAACATGCAACAGTAGAAATGTCGTCGTTGCTCTGGCCTTCGTCAATCGCTTTGCCGCAGACTTCGTCATGGCACAAACATGGATTCTGAAGTGACTAGAACTCCGACGACGACGACAGTTCCAAATGCCCGTTGACGAGCTCGAGCACAGATTTCTCTGTATGGTTACAAAGCACTGGATGATCTAGAAGCTAACACCATATCCTCAAAACCCAAAAGAGTCAAAATTTCATATTCAAAACTGCTACTAACGTTTTAAACCAAAAGGCTGGACTGAGATAACCAAGAAAAACCAAATAAAACAAAACCACATTTGATTTCCATCCCAAATCACATCCATGGCAACCAGGAAAAAAAAACAAAACCAAGACTACCCAACTCACGGGTTTAGACGTGGACAGGTCTTTGGTCACACATTACTCCATGGATCTCCTTAAGGAATAAAACAACTTAAAAAATCACATACCAAATCCGTAGGTAGGGAGCCACCAAAACAGTATAAACGACGTGAATCTTTACATGCATCATTAGACCAGATGTGAACAAGTTCAATATACAACAATCATCATGGAAGCCCTTTGAACGAACCACCATTAGCGAACGGACCACCATTAACATGACAACCGCTCGCCAGTGCCTTTGATTCACCCCACCATAGCCATGGGACTGTGACCAGAGGCATCTAGGACGAAAATCCACCATTAATGCCTTGGGGAGAGCTTTCTCTTGAGAGAGAAGTTCTCCTCGTTTGATTTGTAAACTTAGTATAATTAATTTGATGTTCTGGTACTTCAATGCATCATAACTACGTATATCTTGCTTGTAGTATTGTCGAAATTCACGTCTAGAAATTAATAATTATTAATAAAATCGTGTTGGGTCGCTACATCAATGCTTGACTAGTAACTATTATTGTAGGCGAACTCTACCAATAGTAAATGGTTCTCCCACGACCCACGAAAGTCTAGAACACACGCTCACAACAAATTCTCAAGTATCATAATGGTGCGCTCCGACTGACCATCTGTCTAAGGATGAAAAGCAGTACTGAGAAGTAGGCTCATTCCCATGGCTGACTGTAGACTCTGCCAAAAGCGTGAAGTGAAATAGGGATCTCGATATGAGATGATAAAAATTGGTACTCCGTGGAGTCTAACAAACTCACTCACATAAAGCTTGTTAAGCTTATCAACCGAATTTGTCATGTAGATAGGAAGAAAGTGCGCAGACTTAGTCAATCTATCCACCACAACCCAAATGGCATCATGCTCCCTCGGTGATCTATGATGTCCCGACACAAAATCTATAGTAATATTTTTCCGTTTCCACTCAGACACATGCAATGGTTGCAACAGACCCGTTAGTCTCTGGTGCTCGGCCTTCACTACCTGCTGGCAGGTGAGGTAACGCAAAACAAAAAGAGTAACATCCCTCTTCATACCCCTCCACCAAAATTGTCTACGTACTTCATGATACATCTTGGTGCCACTGGGATAAACAGTAAGATGAGAGTGATGAAACTTGCGAAGCATGTTGTCACAGCACGAAGATCTTCCCTGCAAATCTCAAACTTTGGTCGGAGTGGATAGTCCACTCCTTGGCATTCTCGCCGCTCAAAACCCGATCTCTAAAGATTAAGCTCTCTACGTCCTAACGCTGAGACTCCATAACACGCTGAACAAAGGTGGGTTGAGACACCATTGCGAACAATGTTGCATAATCACCAAACTTACCAAGGCGTAGGTTGTACTCGCTAACCTCCCCAAGCATACTCCACTCTCTTATGGCAATGTGAGCTAACGAACTCAAGGACTTCCAATTAAGGGCATTGGCCACCACATTGGCCTTACCCGGATGGTACTGTAGATCAAGTCATAATCTTTCAAAAACTCCATCCATTTTTGCTAACGCAAGTTTAAGTCTTTCTATGATAATATGTACTTCAAGCTCTTATGATCAAAGAACACCTCGAAGCTCTCTCCATATAGATAATGTCTCCAGGTCTTTAGAGCAAAAACCACTGCCATGAGCTCGAAGTCATGGGTAGGATAATTCTTTTCATGGGTCTTCAATTATCTCGACCCATAGGCAACCACTTTTCCTTGTTGCATCAACACGCAACCTAGCCCCTCATGTGATGCATCACAATACATAGTGCAATTAAGTCCCCTCTCTGGCTTGATCAAGATAGGTGCACTGGTTAGTCTCTCCTTCAAAGCCTGGAAGATGAACTCACAACCATTGGTTCACGCGAACTTGACTCCCTTCCGCGTAAGGTGTGCCATAAACGCTGTAAGTCTTGACAAGTCTCTCACGAATCACCGATAGTAACTCGCTAAGCCTAAGAAGCTCTAAATCTCAAACACGTTCTTTGGCCTCTCCCAACTCATCACTACTTCTATCTTGGAGGAATCCATGCCACTCCATCTCCCGAAACCACATTCCCTAAAAACTTCACTTCGGGTAACCAGAACTCACACCTATCGTACTTTGCATACAACTTGTCACACCCCAAAATCCAAGGTCACGTGAAAATCAACTAAACACCAATTTTATGAAAATAGGGTTTCATACATTCAAATCCACATGTTGAAACCAAATGAAAACCCAATATGCATCTTTCATAAATAGTAAACATCCTGTAAAACATACATAAGTATATCGTCTTATGGTGTACAAAACCTGCCTTCAGGAATAGGCATACCAAAAAGGAAAACTACTAAAGTCTTCTGCCATCCGTCATCATGGGCACCACAAGATCTACTCAAGATCAAACTCCATATCATCACCTAAAAATGGTTTTACAGAAAATCCCACCCGTGAGCCGAAGCCCAATAGAAATAGACTGTAAAGCTGTAAAGCATGCAAGATATGCAAATCAGATAGTGGCAGCGAACTCAATCACAAACCAAAAAGATTTTACGTCATAAAACCCCAAGTTTCCCACAAACATCAAACATAGTTTTCCCTCCACAACAAAGCATTTATACAATGCAAAATAACGTTTTACAGTTGAAGGAAAACAGTAACCAAAATGACATTTTTCCATTCGAATTACACACCGAGGAAAGATAAAATATTTTCCACCAGAAACACACACAATTGAGGAAAATGAAACAGTATGCTCCACTCGGGCTACACCACCGAGGAGAAAAGATAAAATAGTTTGCTCCACTCAGGCCACACCGCCGAGGAGAAAGAGTAAAATAGATCCACTCAGAACACGTAGCCGAGGATCAAGCAAATGAATCCTATGTACCGACTCTGCCACAAGGGGACAGAGGTAGCAACTATAGATCCCTGTCCATTATCTAATCCCCATACATCATGGGACCGGTTAGATAAACACAAGTTCTATATGGAGCACCACGACATTAATGCTGACTTTACAGGCGACAACCCGAGGGATAAAAGCACCCAAATCGACCTTCTTTACGGGAATTACCCTGAAGGATAACAAAGGTACCTACTCTGTGCACGTTTCCAGACTTACACCGAGGGCAACTCGTGCTAAATACCAGTCATCCCGACACATCTATGAATCATTTAAAAATCGTACCGCAGCTCAACTACGAAAATATTTTCATAAAATACATTATACATGCATTTAGATCCATCCATCAACATGGAGATCAAAGAAAAACATTTCAAAATTGAGCCACAATCCCAAGGGTTAGATCCAAACCTCCATAACACCAAAAGTTGAGGTTTTTATCAAAAACTACCATTTTCCACAAAACCACCGTTTTCCTCAAAACTGCCATTTTCAAACCCACCTTTTGAAAACCATACATCCACATGTCATATACGGTAATAAACCAAGAAAAGAAAAAAATATGCTTTTTACCGAAAAAACAAGGTTTAAACACAAATATGACATTTCATGCATTTTCTACCCGGTGAAAATACATATAATTACACAAAACACCCTTATACACTAGTAGGGTCTAGAATCCTACCTCGGTGAGCGAGTCAAGAACTCGACGTCTCAAAATTGAACAGTGTTAGAACGAGAATCCAACCGGATAGATGCGAAGCCCTCGGCCTCGATAGCAAAGATCCACAAAGGGATCAACCAAAACCAAGCCCCGACCCTCAAAGCTAGAGAGAAGGCAGAGAAAAGGGATTTCTTAGCTGTTAAGAAAGGTTTTTAAACAAATATCTCCTCCACTGGGATATTTATAGAAAATGAAAAATTGCACTGTTCAGTCGATCGAACCCCTGAGTTCAGTTGATCGAACTCAGAAAAATTGGTTCAGTCGACCGAACCAACCCCTCTGGTAGATCGAACTCAAGACCATAAGCGTACTAGAATCTGTTGTGGTTTCTTAGCCCAAAAACCAACCCAACCAACCTAAACAAGGTCCGAAAAAGCATAAAATACATCTACACATGCTATTTTACAACTCCAAAGCATAAATCATGCATCGATGATATACAGAACATGAAAGAAACATGTTAACATGTATATATATATAAAAATAAAGCGGTACAGGGTCTCACACAACTAATGCTCCTGCAATAATTGTAGAGCAATCTGAAGATGCTTTTCGTGTGCCTCCTCCGATGGCGAATAAATGAGGATGTCATCCACAAACACTACCACAAACCTATTGAGGTACGGGTAAAAGATACAGTTAATAAGGTCTATGAGTGTTGCCAGTGCATTAGTCAACCCAAACGACATGACTAGAAACTCAAAGTACCTGTATCGGGTGCGAAATGCCATCTTTTGAATATTCCCCTCCTTGACCCTCAATTGATGGTAGCCCGATCTCAAGTCGATCTTCAAAAAGCAACATGAACCTTTCAATTGGTCAAACAAATCGTCAATACGGGGCATCAGGTACTAGTTCTTAATCGTCACGTGGTTTAACTTATAATAATTGATACACAGGCTTAAGGATCCATCATTCTTCTTCGCAAAAAAATGCTGGGGCTTCCCAAGGTGACACGCTAGGACGTATAAAACCCTTGTCCAACAACTTCTAGACCTATACCTTCAACTATGGCAACCCGGATGATGCAAAACAATACGAAGGCATAGATATGGGGGTGGTCCTCGGAATGAGGTCTATAGAAAACTCAGCTTCCCGCTGAGGTGGAAGCTCAAACAGATTATCTGGGAAAACATCTAAAAACTCGCAAACCACATGAGGGAACTCTCCATGGTGAAGCTAATCTCACTCGTAGATAAGGCTGAGATAAGGAGGCTAAGACTGCCTTGGTCTCGAGAACAAAGAGGTCTAGGCACCAAATCGTCATCCTGATCGCCTACAAATTAAAAAGAATCTCCCTTCGGCATGTAGACGAATGCTCGACATTGATCGCAATCGATGAAGGCACAAAAGTGATCAACCAATCCATCTCTAGGATGACATCGATTGAGGCCATATCGAGTAGAATGAAATCAAATATTTGGCAACGGTCAGCGATCTCCATTTCACAGGCTCTACGCACATGCCTCAACACAACAACCCCACCAATCGGTGTCCCTACACACAAGGCACTACCCAATACGTCTACCTCTAGTAGTTCACACCAGTGAAAAACTATAATTGCACTTTGACCCATGATCTCAAGACCATCTTGCATTAAGCTCCCGTTATTAAATTCTTAACATTTCTCCCCAC
Source organism: Heliamphora exappendiculata (assembly GCA_034768845.1). NCBI lineage: Eukaryota > Viridiplantae > Streptophyta > Magnoliopsida > Ericales > Sarraceniaceae > Heliamphora > Heliamphora exappendiculata. The sequence goes on along the minus strand of JAOTRH010449474.1, from coordinate 8,755 downwards.
GTTAAGATTTGTGTTATCCTCCAATTAAATTTAATTACTGACAATTTAATTTAATTGACATCTTGAGATTTTTTAAGCTCTTCCGCTTAACTTATTTGACAACTAGATAATCAAATCTACCTGCAGGGTTTGGCTTGATCAAAACTTATAAGCTTCCTTAAAAGGGTATCGTCAATCCCGATCTTTTGAGACGTGAATTATGTCAATAATTAATATTCACTATATAAATAATACCGCTATATTTTTTGGTTGCTTTTGGCTTTGTTTCTTGGTGGGGGTGTGTAAGGCCTAGGGGTTGCCCCTTGTATTCGTGTATTTTTTTCTTTTTTACAATACTTTTAATTACAAAAAAAAATAATAATACCGCTATTCAACTCACCGGGAATATAAACTCATATAAGATTGCACCCTCTAATGAATCAAAACAACGAATGTTAAATATATGCAAATTAATAATTATTTCAGAATTAAGAGGATAAACACTATTCATAATAACCTTGAAATGTAAATTAATCTATATAGTCAGTATAAAATTAATTACCCCAATGTATTCCATTCAATACACACGAAGTGTACTAGCACATAGAGTCAGAACAATAGATGATGCTATTATCTGTTCCACGTAACCAAGATAGACCTACTAAAACTCTGTGCTATAGTCGTACCGATGATATGTCCATTTCTATCTAAACTGTGTACATAAAATTTATATTATGCAAGAACCTAAAATTTGATCTTCTGTGTGCAAGTTGTACTATAGACACTAGATTAAATACTATACATAATAAGTGACATCAATGCATAACATTTAAAGAAATGATATACATACATTGCTCATAAAGATTCTCATAAAATAAAAAATTAGTTTTATTAAAAATAAAATTAAATACTAAAAACATGATTTTCAGTATTTAAACCCTAACAAACAGACCTCTTAGACCCTCTAGTATCCTCCTATGTTGGGCTTCTGAGGGAATCGGGTTGAGGCCCTCATTGAGCCATACAATGTAGCAAACGCAGCTCCTCCCAAATCGTAGGTGGACACCCAGTCAAAACGGAAGAGGGTGCCAAGATAATGAAGATGTACGGAATTCTCCATATTCGAGAACAAGGAGGTACCGAACATGTACAACAGAAAGGCAGGAAACCCACTCATAATGGCAGGGCTCGATGCAATGACAGTGACAAAAGTGCTTAAAGAACCAAGTGTTCCTGACTTTGTCTTTTTCCATCTGGATTGGTATAGTACCCAGGAGATATGTCAAAGCATTAGTAGAGCGGGCGATGTCTGGATCGAAGGGGATGGGAACTCCTCAAACTCGTATGCCTGTCAACATGGCAAAGTCCAATGGAGTCAATGTGGCCTCAAAGGTGGTGAAGTGGAAGGTGTTGGTTGTATTCCACCACCTCTCCGCCAAAGCAGTCAGCCAGACTCGGTCATTGTTGGTTCTACCTAGCAATGGTATGAACCGAGCAAAGATGGAGGCAGCAACAAAGGCCCGATTGGGAGAGGGGAGGGTGTCACACCACTCCAGCATGTCGGCGAAAGTAGAACCGTCGAACCCTCAAACATACTGACCAACCTGAAAAGAAAAAGAAGATCAGAAGATATAATAAGAGTGGAATGCAAAAATATGAAAGCAAAAGGAAAGCAATAAGAAAATCCTAGGTTCATGTGTGTGTGACGATCCTTCGGTTCCTTCAATTCCTAGAAGACTAGGCACCCTAAGCCTTAGTGAGCCAAGAAAATCTTTCAAACCCTAGGTACGTGTGTGTGTGACGATCCTTTGATTTTTTCAAGCCCTAGAAGATTAGGCACACTAAGCCTTGGTGCGCCATGTAAAGCTTTCAACCCTAGGTTCATGTGTGTGTGACGACCCTTCGGTTCCTTCAAGCCTTAGAAGACTAGGCACCCTAAGCCTCGGAGAGCCAGGTAAATCTTTCAAACCCTAGGTTTGTGTGTGTGACGATCTTTCGGTTCTTTTAAGCCCTATAAGACTAGGCACCCTAAGCCCTGGTGAGCCAGGAAAATCTTTCAAACCTTACGTTCGTGTGTGTGTGACGATCCTTCGATTCTTTCAATCCCTAAAAGACTAGGTACCCTAAGCCCTAGTGAGCCAGATAAATCTTTCAAACCCCATGTTCGTGTGTGTGAAGACCCTTCGATTCTTTCAAGCCCTAGAAGACTAGGCACTATAAGGCCCGATGAGCCAGGTAAATCTTTCAAACCTTAGGTTCGTGTGTGTATGACGACCTTCAGTTCCTTCAAGCTCTAGAAAACTAGGCACCCTAAGCCCTGATGTGCTAGGAAAATTTTTCTTTTAAACCTTAGATTTTATGCTTTTTTGAAAAAATAAAAAAATAAACAATCATCCCTTGTTTGTATCAAAAACCTAATCCTAGTGTCCCTACGTTTTGTCCAGAATCTCATTTGCATGAGTACCTATCTAATTTTTAGTTCGATGTCCAGGTTTGTCCTTTCAATCTTATTATTACATGTTTTAATGTTCAGCTCGTTAACTGATCTTGATATCGTATGTTCAACTGAGGCAATTTTTAAATCAAATACATACACATCACAAGTCATAGGGGATCCTAGACATGCATATATGTTTATGATGATAAAAGTAAAGCATGTTTTGATAGCACAAGAGAACCTACCAAAGGGTGTTGGAATGAAAGATGCTGCTCGGGCTCGCAAAGAAGCAAGTCGTCAGCAACTACAACAACTGGAGGCTCATATCACCTCATCCTGCTCGAACCTAGATGATGTGGCATTGGGGCATAGTGAAGCGGGTTAAAGGGTGTAGGAATACCCTCGCCGACGTGTGGATCCAAGAAACCCGCCACCTTAGCCTCGTTTGTAGCCGCCTGATTCGCAGCTGCCTGCTCTGCTGCTGCCCGTGCCTTGACAGCTGCTCGTGCATCGTCCTTAGTAGCCTGACAAAGAGCTTGTTCCGCCTTAAGAGCTAAGGCATCCATCGCCCCTAGTGCAGTGGAGTGCTGAGTAGAGGAGACTCTACTGGTAGGAACACTAGAGACTGTGCCCCCAAGGGCGCTCATAGAAGAGCTCTCACCAGCGGAGGGACCCTGTAGTATCTCGAAGATGTCACCACCTTGACCAGGTCCTTATGTGTCGATGGAATGACCCAAAAATGCTAAGGAAAACCTTAAAAGCCGAGAGAGTTTAAAGGAGGTTGATAGAGTTCGAGGGTAGAGAGAGAGAGAGAGTGAGAGTAAGGGACACAAATGAAAGCTTGGCCCGCGCGCCTGGGGGCCTTAATGGTTCTTAGTTGTGGCAGTCTCCACATTTGAAGTAAGCGACCGCTAGGTTTTTGAAGCGCCATGTGGCGACCGCCATTTCAGTTTGAAACGTTTCTCGCAGTCACCACCTGTCCAACTGTCATGTCACCTTTCTCGGTCATTAGGCCTGGTGACCGCCAACCCTAAAGTTAGCGGGCACGTGTTTTTAGAGTAATGATTACGTTTTGGGGGCTGTTTGGATGTCTAGTTTTGAAAATAATTTTTAAACCTTGTCTTATTTTTTATTGTGTGGTGTCTAGTCTTGAAATAATTTTTAAATCTTGTCTTAATTTTTTTATTTTGTGTGTTGTTTTCCTTCAAAATAATTTTTAAACCTTGTCTTGTTTTTTTATTTTTATTTTATTTTTTATTTTGTGTTGTTTTCCTTGAAAATAATTTTTAAACCTTGTCTTGTTTTTTTTTTGTGTATTGATTTTCTTTGAAAATAATTTTAAACATTGACTTGGTTTTAATTATTTTTATTGTGTTTTATTTATGTGGTGTTTTCTCCCTATAAATTTAATTTTAAAGTTTTGACTCCAGTTTTTAATTATTTTTATCCCATTTTCATCATGAATTCTTAGGTCATGACTCGACCTATTAATTTGTAATTTTTTCTCAATAAATTTAATTTTAAAATCTTGATTTGACTTTTTAATTATTTTTATTCCATTTTTATCCCGAATTCTTTAGTCATGACTCGACCTATTAATTTGTGATTTTCTCTCAATAAATTTAATTTTAAAATCTTGATTTGAATTTTTAATTATTTTTATCTCATTTTCATCACAGTTTGTAAGTCTTAACTCGGCTTATTAATTCGCGGAGTCTTCTCCGAAAAAAATAGTTTTAAAATTTTGACTCAACTTTTTAACTATTTTTATCCCGTTTTCGTCCTGAGTTTTTAGGTAATGACTCGACCTATTAATTTATGATTTTCTCTTGATAAATTTAATTTTAAAGTCTTCACTCGACTTTTTAATTATTTTTATCCCGTTCTTGTCCTAAATTTTTAGGTCTTGACTCGACCTATTAATTCACGGTATTTTCTTCGATAAAAAAAGTTTAAGTCTTGACTCGACTTTTAATTATTTTTTTCCTATGCTCGTCTCGAATTTTTTAATTTTGACTCGACCTATTAATTTGTGGTTTGCTCTTCATTGAGAATAATGTCTTGACTGGACTTTTAATTATCCTTATCCCGTTATCGTTTTGAATTTTTAGGTATTAACTCAACCTAGTTAATTCATTGTTACTTTCTTGGTTAAAATAATTTTTAGGATCTTGACTCAATCTTATTAATTATTTCATCCCCAGCTGAGTTCTTAGATCTTAACTCGATATTTGACTTGTTTGATTGATTGTGCCCCTTTTAGATTTTAACTCGATCTTTCGGGTATTGTTTGATCATACCAGTGTTTACATCATAATAGTATCTACATCATGTTTAGCATCTTACATCTGTGCATTTTCTCCAGGAACTACGCTTTGGTCTGGTCCCTAGCATAGGGCTACGCAGGCAACTCGATAGAAATTTGAGTACGACCAACATCATATGCATACTTGTGTGTTTGTGGCCTAAGATTAACGGCTCGATCAAATGAATGTTGTCTTTGGATCTTTGATATAACTCGCATAACGCGTTTCTATGTAAGTTATATCAAAGAGGGGCAACTATAGACACCTCAATTTGACCCTACCTAATCTTAGGTTGGTCTGGGTGTATTTAATGATGAAATTAGGTGGAATGGTGCTTCAGAACGATTCTCGGGGAATGATCCAAGCTTAGTATTCAAACCAGATGATCAAATCCTTTAAAACCAGTGAACCTACTATGTCTAACCCCTGAGCCGCCAACTTTGGACCCTGGGGTTGCCAACTATAATGTAGCGATTGCCATCTTTGAACCTTAGGGTCACCAATTTCATTGTGGCAACCGCCAACAGAAACTCTTTGAAACTTGACAGTGGTGGCGACCGCCAGCTCTGATCATGGTAACTGCCAATTCCAAAATTCCTGACTCGTCCCAAAAATGTGTCAGCATCTCATTAGTTGAAGAACTCTATAAATACTACCTCTGGTACGATTTGAGAGGATAGTTCTGATATCGAACCTCTTACGGGTCAGAGAGCGAGAGAATTCTAATACCGATATTCTACTGAAGCACCGAGAGGATGACCACCGACACTCGGCTTGATTCTTGACTCATATATTTACCAGAGTTGGGGCATTTCTCGAGGATTGGATCGTTAATCACTACTCTCTGACTTGAGGATTCACCTAGATAGTAGCGACTCAGGTATTTTGTTTAGATCCTTGGTCTTTTATTCTCCATTTTCTCTCTCATGGAGTGACTAAGTTAGTTTTAGTACTTTATTCTGCATACCTGATTCATGTCACTTATGTAGTTAATTCAATTATCCCATTTTATTTGATTAGATTATGAGTATTTAGTTAGTTATGATAAGCATGTTTAGTTTAATTAGGTTTAGCTAAATTTATTTTTGTTATAAAAGAAAGTTTTAGTTTTTACTTTGTCTATATTGCACATTTACACTTAGCACCTTGAATTCATCAAAATAGTGCCAACATATCCGGCAATTGTGATTTACAATGTCATAGTTGTCGCATTTGGTGCACTTACATTCGTATGGTTGTAATTATAAAATAGTGCCACATATTCGGCTTCCTAAGAACACCGACGGTTGCTTGAATTTCCTTAAGAAGTTTTGCCAATGAGTAGCTGAGCTTATTCATAGAATAGTTTAGGCAGAACTGCTTAAAATTTTTAGGCAGTGACTGGAGTATGATATTGACCTGGGTTTCCTCATCAATCTCAGCTCCAAGGATCTCCAATTTATTTAAAAGACTGATCATCTTTAGAACATTATCCCTAACTGGTGTACCTTCAGCCATGCTTGCATTCGTTAGAGATCTCATAGCCACCTGCATAGCAGCACCATTTTGATCCCCAAACATTTTTTTAGGTTCATCATTATGTCGTAGGCACTGGCATAGACTGATACTGATGCTGCAAAACATTTGACATTGAAGCCAAAATGTAACAGCGAGCCATTTGATCAGCTTTCTGCCACTTCTGATGGGCCTGGATTTTTCTTTTGGTAGCCCCCTCATCAGGTACTGGTGAACATATTTCAGTTAAAATAAACTTGTAATCCTCAACAGTTAATAACTGTCCAAGTTCCTTTTCCAGTCAACATAATTTGGTCCTGTAAGTTTGTTTTCTTTGAGAATGGAAGCTAGTAGGTTGAAAGCCATTTTAATCCTGAGAATCAAATAATTAAAATACCGTTAATTATGACGAGAAAAATTTTGAATTCATTTTAATTTGGTTCCCTCAAACATTTTAAAATTAATTCGCCAGCAACCTAGTAACCTGTGAATAGAATGCTACGATGCGTGAACGTCTACTATCCATTATAAGACCAAATATGCCAATTTCTTTTAATTTTACTATCTAGGCAACTGACCATGCCAAGTAAAATTAAATTGCTGACATAGTTTCGATCCAGTATATAATAGCAGTGACTCAGATGAAGAGAATACTATTATATACAGCTAATGTTAACCATCACCTAATCCCAAAGTAATCGGTTCGTAATAAACCCTTAGATGAATAAGTGATTCACACTAACAATTATTCAGAATTATTTCCAAAGGAGGTTTGTAGTAGTGATACCACAATTAATCTGTCCGATGGAGAGGAAGACCTTGCTACCAACACGTAAGGTTCAATTGTATTTCCTGCAAACTGGTGATGGAGACTGCGAGATTTATCTGTGAATAAATTTTTTCTCCCACTTAGATTTTTAAAATATTTTTTAGGGTTATAAAAATGTGTTTAATTAAAATAAATTTATTAATTTCAAAAGTCACACGATCTGAAAGAATCAAACAACTTTTCGTGTACAAGATTCTAAAGATTCTAGTTTATTGAACTATCTTTTCGTGTTTAAATGCGTAACAAATAAAATTTAATAAATGCACAATTTTTTCTTTAGCTTTTCAGCTAAGGTAGCGATTAAAAGTATTTATTTATTTTATTTTAACTTCATATTTTTTAAAAACTAATAATTTATTTCGATTAAATATTTTTTTATTTAATTAATTCAAAAATTAGAATTAATTCCCACGCTATTCTAAGATATCCGATTTTTTAAAAAAAAATCATCTTAAACGTAATATTTTGTAAAAAATAAAATATCTAAAGTTTTTTCATTTAATTAATTAATTAATTATAAAAAACTTAATTTTATCTCTCATTACAAAATATTTTCATTAAAATTAAAATTTTAAATTAATTAAATTAACAGAAAAATAAAGCCAATATATATCATTCATGTAGTTAATAAAATAAATAAATTAAATACAAGATAAATATCCTGATTTTATGATCGAATTAAAACTCTAAAGAGTTTTGATCTTATGTTCTTAATAAATTTCTTGTATCCTAATTGTATCAGGATATCTTGATTCTATCCTGTAGCTTATAAAACTTATGTAAGACTCAACCACTATAAGCCAAAATAGATTGAAACTAAAACACCAGCTGTTTCACGCCGCTGCACTGCTGAATTTTAGCACCGAAACAGTGTGTTTGGATCAGCTCCGCACTGTTTGAGCCTGGAAAACCACTGCCTTATTTTTTCCCCCAGATTTGCTACTGTTTGCGCTGCTTGAAAAAAAAAACAGCCATCCGAAACAGTCGCCGTAGTGTAGGCGCCACTGGTTTGGGATTTGCTGCACTGTTGAAAAGCAGCCTTGTTGGAAAGCAGCCAACCAAACAGCAAGGCAGCGTTCGGCTGTAGGGATTGCCGAAACAGCCTTTTTGGCGCTGCACACTGTTTGGTGTTTGCTTTTTTTTTTTTCTTTTTGAAAAACTGCTGTGCTGGACGCTTGGGATTCAAGGCGCTGTTGCTTCAACAGCTTGCTTGGGATTGCACCGCTGCCCAAAGCAGCGTTTGGCCAAAATAAATTGCTGTGTGCAGAAATAGCCTTGAAAGCTGGAAAGCACCTGTTGTCGTGTTTGAGTTTGCGCCCTGTTTGGCGCTACTGTTTTGGGAAACACGCCACTGCAATGTGCAGCATTTGGCAGCTTGCTTTTGCGCCTCAGCCTACTTGGGAATAAATGGGTGCTGCGTTTTGCCGTTTGAAACCGGCGGCTTTGTTTGTGTTCTTCATCTTGTTCTTTATTTTTTTATGTTTTTGTTTTATTTTGTAAACATAAAATAAAAAAATTTAGAAATTGAAATTTTTTTTTACATTGATCATATGTCTCAATAGAGTTCACAATCAATCTACCACAATCAACCCTCATGGTTAAAAATAAATAAATTAAATCATCATCCACGCATTCAATCAAACATAAAAATAAATAATGATCATAAAATTAAGATTTAAAATGCCTACAAAACAAAATTAGTAATAGTTC
>JAOTRH010449463.1:0-30894 GCA_034768845.1 Heliamphora exappendiculata | reverse complement strand
GTATCATCGGCTCCCCCGTAGGGCGAGCACCACTGCTCACCCAGTTAAACTGGTTGAATCGTGGGATTATACTGATGATTCCTGTTTTCCATGGTTCATGTACTACAATCGTTTTGATTGTTGTACAAGAAAGAAATTGGTCGAAGCGACAGCCCAAAGAGCATCTATGCTGATAGTACCACCATTTTGTATAATTGCCTAATTGGTTACTCATGATTTTTTTATTAGGATTACTTTTTACAAAAATATTAAAAGAGAAGACTATTATTTGATGCTCTGTTTGTTATTGCAAAGAATATTTTTATTTAAAAATATTGTATGTGATGCAAAAAATATTTTTATTTGTTTACTTGACTTTAAAAATAATAGTGGTTGTGGTTGTGGTAATTGTTAATATAGGTGATGGTGGTAGTTGTAGTGACGGTAGGAATAGGTGATGATAGAGCAACAGTAGTGTGTTAATGGCGGTGGTGGGTAGTGACAGCGACAGACAACAGCAATTGAGGCAATAGGTTCAACACTAGTAATGGCAACAACTTGTGCGACAACAATAGTGTGGTAGAGATAGTAGTAATTTGGCAAGGATGGTGGTGGGATAGTAACGGTGATACTAAGATAATAGTAGGGTTATAGTAATAACATTTCTCATGAGGTCCAAATAGCATTTTTTCCTGCAAATCACCTTAGTATTGTCGACTAAGAAAATATTTTTTGTTAGTTTTTAATTTTCGTTGTACCAAATTCCAAATACTAATATGCTGAAATTATTTTTTAACAATTTTTTTCGTCAAAGAACTTAATGCGTCGGTAAAAGATATCGTTGTCGAAGACTTGCATCTATGTGCTCCTACCAAATTAAACAACAAGGGGATAATTTAACTACCAAACGCTTTTATATAAAACAATAAAAACAGCAATTTTTGATGTCCTCAAAATTGGCTTGATTGATGACATCCGACAATGAATCAACACCAAGTTGAAAATTATCAATTGGAGACATTACTATCACCAAAGATAGAATGGAACAAGTTCAATAGGGTGTATTTATGTGCTTCAAGAGGTTAATCCGAATCTTACTTTCCAAAAGTTTTTTTTTTGTTGAAATATTATCGTACTCGATAGTTTCCTCTCTCATAATTCGGCTTAGCTGCACTTACGTCAATTCTTTTGGTATTCCATTAAAATATTTCACATGTAATTAAAATGACATCTAATTCCTTATTTAACTGATATATCTACTAGATAAGTTGGTCAATTACCAGAAGTTTTATACCCAATAAAAATGGATTAATTCACATTCATGACATGTTCTTGCTCAGGAGGAACTACTAGCTAGCTTTCATGCCAAAGGAAGTAACAGCCTATTAAGACACGTTTTCCTTCTTTGATCTGCCTAATAAGACATGTTTTGCGCTATAAAAGGCCTACTTCTTTTGCAAGAACATTTTGGGTAATGAATAAAGATTATCAAAATCTCTTTTTTATTTTTATAAATGAGAAAAAAGGAATTTTTATTAGCATATGAAATCTTGACAAAAAGTGTTGTGGTTAGTTCAAATGTAGAAGTATAGGTAATGAACTTACATAATTATATAACTACAACTAAGGAATATTAATGATCGAAATTTCATATTGCCGACCAAATACTGTTTGGTTGGCAAATGTATAGACTTTTCGCGATCAAATATAGTTTGGTCAGCGAAGGTGTAGACTTTTTGCTACCAAATACATTAGAGTCAGCAAAAGTATACTTTTCACGACTAAACAGAGTTTGGTCGGAAAAAGTCTAGAGTTTTTCGCGACCAATTGCATTTTGGTCGGCGAAAGAGTATACTTTTCTGCCACCAAGTTGATTTTGGTCGGCGAATGTATAAGTCTCGACGATCAAATTGATTTTAGTCGGCGAAAGTGTATAGTGTTCTGCGACCAAATAGATTTTGGTTGACGAAAGTAAACATTTTTTAGCCCAAACCTTGTTTGGCATGAAATTTGGTTTCAATACTCTTAAAAAAATATATTTTTTAATCCTTTCATGACCAAAATATTATTTGGCAAAATTTGCTTATATAAAAACCACATCGAATTATCTATATTATTATTATTATTATTCTATTTTGATATCTTGACGTCAATAATAGTTTATATTTCAAAAAATATTTTTATAATGGTTTGCATTTTAATTTTAAAAATTAAAATTTATGAAATTAGTTATATAACTATCAAAAAATACTTCAAAATAGTAATAAAAAATAAAAATCTCTTATCTTGTACTATTTATGTATATTTTACTATTAAGTATAAATAACTTTACACTCTCCACATTATCCACCTCTTAATAAATTCTATACAAATTTTCAAAAAAAAATATAATTTTTTAATTTTTAGAAAAATATCTAATTGTATTAATTATTTAAAAAATATTAAATTCACATTACGAGAACTGCAAATTTAGCTAGCTATATATATGTTTAGGATAATAAAATTTAATTTAGTAATTTTGTGAATAATTTTGAGATCAAAGATAAATTTAACTCTTTTATAACTTTATTTTTTAATTTATATATTTTTAAATATTTTTATAAACAATGTACAAATTATGCTTTTAACGAAAGAATGGAACCCTAGCTATGTAAGTGTAAGCCTCTTGTCATATTTTCACGCTCTCACTCTCAAACTAGAGTCTCAGCATATCAAGTCTCAATTTGAACTCTCATGTGGTAGGCCTCCCTGTTGATGCCTCCCCACTAACGTCTCATTGCCAAAGCATCATCAAATGCCTTATCGCTCGGTGCCTCGTCGTTTCGTCATTCATGACTCATAGCGGTCACGCATCACCGCTCGGGAAAAAAAAACTAAAAACAGTCATTGAACGGCTTAGGGAATGGCACGAGTTCCTCGCTCTTATCTAAACAAACTTATAGAAACTGTTGGCACTCTAATTCGACGTCCGCGTAAAGTCTTAGAGCTTAAAATGTGAAAAAATTAACAAAAATAGTCCGTTTAGGAAGCAAAAACTAAAAGTAACCACTAAACGGCTTGGATAATAGCACAAGCACCTCGCTCTAACAAACTTGTAAGAATCGATGGCACTCCATTCCAATACCCGCATAAAATTTTAGAGCTTAAAATATGAAAAAATTAACAAAAATGGTCTGTTCGGGGGATACAAACTAAAAACAGCCACCGAATGGCTTAGGAAATGGCACGAACACCTCGTTCTTATATAAAAAAAAACTTTACCAATGGTACTCCATTCCGACACCCACTTGCTTGAGAGAGCTCTTATTTATTTTAACCCAAATGATTGCATTTGTTTAGTATTGTTTTTTACTTTGGGAATACTTTGAAGGATGCATTTGAGCCTTTGAAATGTCATGTCATATCTTTGCACTTGATGCATATATGTAGATTCTTAAATTAGAGGATTGATGAGATATTCTCTCATTCTTGCTAATAATTCGATATTCTAATTGACGCAGCTTAAGAATCCAGCACAACTTGGAAGAAAATTTATGAGATGATAGGGACGTCTATTAGACGAGTGAAAAACACCTACTGCTGAGTATCATCAGCCGTTTACAAAACTTGACATTACATAATCAGAAGGGGTTGAAATTGTTGAGTTAATTAGTTGAAGTTGATGGTCAGAAATAAGCAAACATTTTTAATTTATTTTTTATACTTCTGTCTATTGGATTTTTATTTAATTAGCGTACTAAAAGTACATCAAGGTAGTGGTTTATGTGATTTAAGTTTTTTCAAAATATTTATGATTTTAGAATGAATTGTAATTTTTTATTAATCTTTCTATGCACAGATCACATGTTTATTTTATGAATTATCAATAGTTTATTGTAGTGATATTTTTTTTATGGGTTTAATCAATAAACATCACGTATCGTATTGAACATATATAAATTTTGGGTCACAAGTTTATTTCGTAAATTAATAATTATTTGTACTAATTAGTATTTTTTTAATAGAGTTATGAATAATAATAATAATAATAATAATTATTATTATTATTATTATTATTATGGTTGTCAATGTAAAACTCTTGTTACAGATTGATATATATGAGTGAAAATAACTATAGAAGTATTAAACATTTTTTAAATAATTTTAAATTTTAAAATCTTTTCCCGACTAAAATATTTGGTAGTGGAAAATAACCTTTGGTGACTAAATTATTTGGTCGGTGAAAGATATAAAAAATTTTAAAGATTTTTGCCGACCGCACTATTTGGTCGCCAAAACACCTTTGCCGACAAAACCATTTGGTCGGCAAAGAACTCTACGCTTTTTCCGACGAAACAATTTGGTCGCCAGTGCCTCTTCTTTACCGACCAAAATTCTTTCGCGACTAAACAAGTTTGTCGATAGAAGTATGCATTGCTGACTAAAATTGGTCGAAAAAACTCTAGACCTTTGGCGACCAACTAGTTGTTGGTCGGCGAAAAGCTTTACTGACCATCCTTTGCTGACTAAACTGGCAACAAAAATATTTGATCGGTAAAAATTTTTGGGGACCAAATAATAACTTTTGCCAACTAAATACTTAGTCGCCGAAATTGCTTGAAGCCAATTACAATTAACTTAAATTATAGAGTTTTTGGTTAATTGAATGTATTTTTAATTTTAATAAACATAGCAAAAAGATTAATGAAAAGTCTAGAAAATTAAAAATTTTACAAATCTCTATACATATAAAAAATCGGGCTCGAATTTTGGGTTGGTTTGGATAATTAGTATCAGGCTAGCTAACTAAGGAACTGGATCAATATTATTGATTTGTACTTTTTTGAACTCAAAATGAGACCAATAACTTAAAAAAAAAGCCAAATTAACCTATAGAAGTAGAATTAATTCAATTTAGAAGTAATGTAAATCTATCCTTCGTGTTTGATTGAATTGAGTAAAAATTTTCAAGCTAGCTATATGTCCCACTGGAAATGTGGGGCAAAGCTCAAGCAATAACAATGTGACAGTGATTTTAAGCTTGCGTAACTTTTCTAGGTGCTTTTAGTTTTTTTTTTTTTTCCCTTATCATGGATGTTGAAAATGGTCATCGGGTTTGAATATAATTTAAGATTGTATTAATCGTCTTATTTAGAAATTAGAACTCCCACTTTCTTGAAAATGGTCACCTTTCTATTCCCCGTCTATAAGTGGCATAATGATGTATGGAAGCAGTTAAAGAATGAACAACACTAAATTCTACAAACCTGCTTGAAATAGAGATACTCTCTATAATAACAAACACGAATAAAATAAAATTTATCAAAAATTATTATTAGTCAACAACTAAATGGCTATAAAGCCAGTATAACTTATTTGTAATGATAACATTATAAAGGGATTAACCTATTAAAGAAATTAAATTTTATCAAATCCCTAATTAATAGAAAATTTCTTAAAAGATAAAATTTGAACAAATCCCTAATTAATAGAAAAAATCCCAAAAGATAAAATCTTAACAAATCCTTAATTAATAGAAAATTTCGAAAAAAATAAATTTGAGATCAACTCAAATTTGCCTATTAAAAATATATAAACACATACCAAAACAAACGGCAAAAAAAAAAACTTCTTAAATGAATTTATGACTAAAATTAAAATATTCTAAAATGTCACCTATGTTATTCTCCTCTGCTTGAGAAAATTCGTCCTTCAGTTTTCAGGACTTATGAAATAACTTGACAAGTCTTTATTTGCCTACATCTACTTTGGACTTTAGTTTAATCTTATTCAACATAATCCAAGAATCATGATTTTGAACAAATTGTTGACACTTCACGATTAATATAGTAATAACATCATTACCAATATCAATATCAAGATTCGATTTAATCATCTTCAAATTGTAACAAAAAAGTAACCAATTAATCTATAATGATTTGCAACTCTAATGATTGTAAAGTGACTTTTTTTGTAGCAGTTTTACTATATTTTCTTTGTTAATATTTTCAATAGAAGATAATTCTTCATCGAAAATTAGTAATTTATTTCAATTCACAATTGAATCTGAAATAATATTTGAAGTAAAAGGCCACTCAACTACATCCTCTTTCTAAAGACGTGAGTTCATTAGATGGTTGCGAGGTAGAACAATCGCGATCAAGGCAGCCATATGCTCAGCTACGATAGCAATTGATTCCTTTATTCGCGTCATCATTTCTTCTACTCGAGCATCTCGTTTAGCAAGATCTTGCTCATGCACATCTTTGACAACAGCACATCAATCATCACAAACTCTCTGTCGTGTCATGATCCAAAATCGAGTGCAAGTTTTGATACCAACTGATGCAGGAAAGCATATTGGCTAAGCAATACCAAAATCTATAAGTCTGCTTGAATTAGAGATACTGTCTCCAATAACAAACGCGAATAAGAGAAAATTCTCTAAAATATATTATTAATTAACAACTGAATGGCCATACGGCTAATGTAACTTATTTATAATGGTAAAATTCTAAAGGAATCAATCTATTAAAAAAAATAAATTCTATCAATTCTCTAATTAATAGAAAATTTCTCAAAAGACAAAATCATAACAAATTCCTAATTAATAGAAAATCTCCAAAAAGATAAATTTTAGAACCACTCAAATTTGACTATTAAAAATATATAAACATGTATCAAAACAGACGATACGAAAAAAAAAAAACTTCTTAAATAAAATTATGACCAAAATTGAAATATTCTAAAATGTTGCATGCGTCACGTGGGCTTCCCATAAGAAAAGAAAAGAATCTCTTCATCTTTTATTTATCTAATTTATTTTTTACAATTTTTTAAAGGGAATTAATAGAGGATATTGGATTCCAATTTTCTTTGTGATAATTGATCTTAATCAGACTCATCAAGCAAATTGCCTATAATCAATCAATATAATGGTCACTCCTAGCATTTTGTATCCTTAATCATGTATCATTTTTTGTTTCTGCTCCCGTATTTGTGTGTAAGCACATGAGAGAGAGAGAGAGAGAGAGAGAGAGAGAGAGAGATTATGGAATTGTTTGGAATAATTACGTATTATTTTTTGATCAAAGGTTTTTAATTTTTTGATTCATTTTATTGAAATAATTCAAAAAAGTAATAAATTTAGTCAAAATATTAAAAAAAAATAAAAAAAATCACAAAATTTAGTCCAACTAAAGAATCCCACTTGTTTACATACAGCATAATATTTTGAGTTGACATCCATGTTCATCATAAAAGATTATGAAAATCTTCAATGGCCATTATGAAAATAATGAAAAGACCTTTTCTGCTTTTATGTCAAATGTAAACAAGTGCCATTATTTGATTTGAACAATCCTAATTCCTAAGTAATTAATTCTACTATTATATGAAAAGATCTATCCTTGTATCTATTTGATGATAATCTTATTTTATCAAAAAATATAAGAAGATTTAAATTGATATAAAATTGAACAATTAAGTATATTAGGCGCAATAAGATACTTTTTCAAATAAAGAAATAAAGGCTTCCACGCAAGAAGGAAAAAATCTCCATACAGGAAGAAATCAAACATCCACGTGTAGAGAACCACAAACCTCCATATAAAAAGAAATTATTAAAATATATCCAAAAAAACATTAAAAACAAAGGATCAAAACTTATCACCAGAAGCCGCATATCACGGCATTTATTCTACAGTCAACTAGAATAACATTGTATTTTGTCCTTAACTCTCGCAAAAGAGACTGATTGAAGGATTAGAGTGGTCGCCGCTATTCTCAACTTTGAAATTATTGGTGTCATATATATGTACCAATCTGGAAACTATTTAAATTTGAAAAAGCTATCTAGGAAGAATATGGTGTTGATGAACAAATAATAGAAGGAAAAAATTAATACACTAAAAATAAAATAAAATCCAAATAATGCAAATCAAATGAAAAGTGGAAAATGAACGAATAGAAGAAGGAGAAGGAGATCTGGGAAGGGGGAGACCAATTTTTGCTTAATTTCAAAGTATCTTCCCAATTTGTTTCAACTTGACTGAAGACTACTTTATTTCTAATCTACCATATATACCATACTTCTACTGAGTAAAATATTGATCCCCATATCATGCACTACAATAAATTACATTTTCATCGACTAAATTATTGGTCACCACAGCTTGAATTTTTTTTCATTCGAATTAGGCCTTCTCAGCTTGAAAAACAGTGAAGACAAGGGTAAAAAAAAGAAAAGAAGAAATGTAGAAATGGGCTAAGTTAACAATTCCTTGTACAATCTTCTCTTTCTACTCAAAATTTCTTGAACCGTAACAATATCATTGGAAGAGAGGCTGAACTGGACCTAGAGATTGGTAAACTATTGGGCCTAAATTTTGAAAGAGATGAAGATCAAATTTTATCAACTGTAATAGCAATAGAAGAGGCTGATGAGAGGATAAAGAAGAGATGGACCAATCACCAATGAGGATTCTTTCTCGGAGTGTTAGGGGTTGGGAAGGATGGAGAATAGGAGGTTGGTGAGAAAATTGAGAGAAATAGTCAAGTTCAATTATATTTTCTATAAGAGTCCTAGTGGGGAGAAATTAATAAATTTAAAGTGAGATCACCTGGGAGGAGTGATGTGTGTGTATGGGTAGGTCTTTCGTTTTTCATCAAAAGGTGAGCTAAGTTGGAAAGGCCCAGATCCAATTTATGTGAGGCGTAGGTTATTTACCCCTCCCAAACTCTAGCTGATCATCTTCCCCAGCTCCAATATTGTGTCACGTGAGTTTCGTGGAGCTGGTTTTGAGAACTCATCTCTCTTGCTTGTGGTTTGCCCCTGGGTATGGAGAGTATGGTTTGTCTTTAATTTTGTGTTGGTAGAGATTATTAGAGGTTCGAGAAGTCTTAAAAAGAGAATGTTGGTCAGATAGATTCGAAGGCTTGTGGAAATAGTTAAAGTCAGGGCAACATTCTGGATCAAGAGGCTTTTGATAGATATGCTCCTACGTTTTCTGTGGATAATATTTTATACAAGATTGTAGTGAGAAGTCTGAATTGGGAGCCTTGCTTATTGCTCAATAATTCTAGTGCAGGCCATGGGCACCTATGATCTTTATTCAATAGTTCTCCTGGTTTGCCCTGTTTTGCTGCTAGGCTGAGTGGCTAGTTTTGTTAAATATTGGTTGGGTGATATACTGTATGTTTGCTGGTATTGGTTTTGTTGTGTTTTGCTGGATTTTGCTAAGTTGAGATGCATTGGGTGATGATGCTCTGTTGATTTGCTGAGTGATGCTATATTTGCTGTGGGTTTTGTTGATCATTGGCTAGTTTTTCTGAATTTTTTTGAATATTGGCTTTTGCTGTGGGTATTGTCGTGGGTGATACTTTATGTTGTTTGTTGTTGGCTGATGCCATAAGATGCCTTAAATTGTTTTATTTTGTTGGGTTGTTGCTTGCTGGTTGGTTGGGCTCTTGCAAACCATGGTGCCTTCTTGTTCTTCTTGAGGATGCTTATGTATCTTTGTATGAGTGTTTCATTCCTTTACATGCTATTCATACTCTTTTTATATAAATTTTTTATTTCAATAAAAAAATTTATTGGTCGCCAAAAGTACATTTTTTATCGAAAAAAGCATTTGGTGTCACTAAAGGATTTTGCCGACCAAACTTTTTGTGGTCGCCGAAATTACATTTTTCCCGACCAAACAATTAGTCGCCAAATGTGTATTTCTGTGACAAAACATGTTAGTCACCAAAACACGTTGGTCGTTGTTTATAATTCTCAGTGACTAAACAAAAGTATTAAAATGTTTTGAATCATTTTTCCGACTAAATTTAGTTGGTTGCAAAAAATCTGCTTCAATACCTTTGGTGACAAAAATTTTGGTCACCAAGAACATTATGTTAGTACATTTGCGAGTAAGGTAACCATTAACAACTCATGAAAATGACCTAAAAACACAAAATTAAAAAAACCTTAATAGACTATAATACATAAAATATGGCATCTAATACTATGAAAATGCCAATCATATTTCACTTTACAATATGATTGAAGATCAGAATGAATTAAAAACCTACTTGTAAACCAAAATGTAGAGGAATACCAGGGAGAGATAGAGAGAGTGAAAATAGAGGGAAAATAGCATGTTATGGATAATGAAGAAACTCTTGATCGGATCTTTAGATAAATAATCACGAACAAGAATGAACAATAAGAACAAGAATTAATCACATACAAAAAACACATTATGTACATGGATCGGCAAGAGTGCCTACGTCTACGGATGCTACAGGTTTTCACTATATGGGGCAAAAATTACATAGTACAATAGTTTTTAGATTATTTTCATGCTTGTTAGGACCTCTCTGACAGCTTCACTACTGAATATAATACAAAGCAATATAAGAAACTCTAGGTTTAAAACGTACTAGTGGGGCGACACTCAAGCACCTAGCAAATGCCATATATTGGAAACCTCATAACGGTTTGGTGGTTAAGCGCCTTGCTAGTACCCAAGATTGGACTACTAGTACTCAAGCGCTTAGTGAGCGCCTTATGTTGACACCCCAATTTGACCCTGCCAAATCTTAGACTCATTCAGTTGAGTCCAATGATAAAAACCAAGTGGGAATGAAGACTCTGCACAATCGTCAGAAAGCAATCCAAGTCCAGTATTCTGTAAAACCAAACCGCAATATCACATCTTTTGGATTTTGAGGCCGCAACCTTCAAAACCTTGCGACCTGGTTGTTCACTGGCCCAAGTAATTCAACCGCAACCTTTTGAACCTCGTGACCGTTTGTTTGATTGTTGCGACCGCCATATAAATCTCTTGGAAATCCTATATTTCGTCACGGTCACAACCTTTATTCTCACGGTCGTAACCTTTGAAGGTGGCGACTGCAAGCTTTGTAAGCCTAGTCTGAGCATCGAATGTGGCAACACCTCATTGGCTGGCATACTCTATATAAACATACCTTTGGTACGATTTCAAAAAATCCTTTTGGCTGGCATCGATATACGACTGCTCTATTGAGTACTATTCTAAGTACACCGATACTCTATCGTAATTCCTGAGTCACACCCTAGTTCATGTTACTGCCCGAGCTTGATTGGGATATTGGATATTGGATTGCTTCATGAGGATTGAGTTAGTGATTCCACATTCCACGACTTGAAGACTCACCTGGATAGCCACGTATCAGGTATTTTGTTGGAACCCCGACATTTCTCTCATGAGGTATTCGGTTTTTGATTACCAAATCGCATGTTATCTCTTTAATACTGCCACCATTAGGTTTAATCATCATGTATTTAATCGATAATTTTGATCAATGGAAGCAAAAGCATGCTTACTCTTTAATATCTCAAGGCTTAATTATTTTGACTATTAAATTTTGGGTCAGTAAATCAAGAGCATGCTTAATTTTAGAGAATTTGGTTAAGTTTTTGTATTATAAATGATCTCAATTATACCCTGCTTAAACTATACACCAGCACTCCAATAAGCTATTTAGCAAGAAAGTGCTAACATTCCTTGCGGTCGCAATGTCCAGTTGTTGCGGCCGTGACGAATTGCACTTTCATGTTTGCGGATGTGATTATGATGTCACAACTGCAATCTTTTGGCTCTTGGATTCGTGCGACCGTAACATCCGTATGTTATGGGCCCCATCTCAGTTCATTTCCAGCTTATTCCAGTAGCTTGTTTTCATTTGTATAGTGTTCTAATTAATTACCAATATGCAATTAGCAGTATAGATTAGAATGTTTCAAACTTAGAAAACCTTATGTTTATTTCTCTTTAGTTTAAGCCCATATCATGCTTAGTCTAATTTTAACATGACTAGGGTTTGTTAGCTTTATTTATATGATTTCATACTTCGTGTATCACATGCGATTTGCTTCATGTATCTTTTAACTAAAATTTGTATGTTTTAGGATATATGATTTTTTTTATTCTTGATTTGACTTTTTATATATCTATGATATGTATTTTTATTATTTGATTTTAGATATTCTATCTTTATTCATATTTTCTATATTTGTATGCATTTGAGAAACAAAATTAAAGAACCAATGATGATTAATAGAAGACAACTTTACGGTTAGGCGAATGGGAATGCCTAACACCTTTCTTGATTCGTACCTTAGCCCATGGACCTATGTTTTCTCTGGTTAATCAAAAGATCAGTGGTCCTTTTTTATTTTTCTTGATTTTTTTCAAAAATCAAGTGACAACTCCATTTTTCCATAAAAAATGGTTTTCAAGACATTTTAGTTTTCAATGTGTTAAAAGATTTGAAAATTACCTCTTGAATTCCCTATTTTCATTTTGAAACAAACCCTAAATCCCGGCGCCACACCTCACTAGCACCATTTTCTGGAGTACCAACACTCGAGCGCCTAACTAGCGCTTTGCTACTGCCAACTTTTGGATGTCCGTTCTCTAGTGCATATTAGGCTCCACACATCTCAACTATCTCCCACTTAGAGACTAATCCAGCACATGACCCAAAATCGTTACTAGAAAACCATCACCGTCACACAACGAATCAACCCAGCAGTAACAAAGCCCATCTTTAAGCTAAAACACCGACTAAAGCCGAGTATAGCTTTAGTTTCTCAATGGTGACCATCTTTGTTAACATGTTAACCGGATTCTCACTGCATCCGAACTTCTTTAAAGATAACACCCCATGTCCAAGAGCGAACGGATAAAATGATACCTCAATTGAATAGAACATTGCCCTCCATTTTCTTACCCTATTCATCTAGAAAATATTATAATCAAGTCATCTCCTTACTAGCTTCAGTAACAGCGACATGGTTGGCTTTCGTCAAAATAGAGCCACTATCTTCTATAATTGAGATACCCAATTGACTGTCGTACCACCCAAAGTAAAAACATACCCGGTTATACTCTTTCTATGATATGTGTCACCACCTAAATCTGCATCCACATAACCATGTAAATCCATCAAATTTCGTCTGAAATATAATGTTGCGCATGTTGTACCTCTCAAATATCTGAGAATCCATTTGACTGCATCCCAATGTTGCCTTACTGGGTTGCTAATGTATATGTTGACAACTTTCACTGCATGTGATATGTTCAGTCTGGTATAAACCATAACATACATTAGGCTTCTAACAGTTCAGTTGTATAGAACTCGTTGTATGTACTTCTGTTTTTGCTCAGTCTTAGGTGACTAATCCTTTGCAAGTCGAAAGTGATTAGCCAAGGGTGTACTCACAGTTTTGCATTCTGCATACCGAATCTGTTTATAACTTTCTTCACATATTTCCCTTGTGATAGCATCAAAATCCCTACAAGTATCTCCCTCTTAATCCTCATCCCGAGAATTTATTTTGTAGTACCCAGATCTTTCATTTCAAACTATTTGGACAGCTAACCCTTCAACTCATTTATTTTTTACATATTTGACCTAACAATAAGCATATCGTCGACATACAGAAGAAAAATAATGTAACTCTCATCAAGCATCTTGAAATAGCAACAGCGATCTGCATGGCATCTGACAAAACCGTCCTATCTCATAAACCTATCGAACTTCTTGTACCATTGTCTCGGTGCTTATTTGCTCCTTTCCACATGCTGTAAATCCCTATTGCTACTTCATATATATATCCTCCTTAAAATTACCATGGAAGAATGCTGTCTTCACATTCATCTGTTTAAAGTACAGATCTTTAGTTCCCATAATTTTTAGCACAAGTCTGATTGTTGTCAACTTCACGACTAGAGAAAAGATTTTTGTGTAGTCGACACCCTTTTTTTTTAAAAAAAAATTGACCCCTTCATAACTAGTCTGGCTTTGAACTATTTGTTTCCGTCACGTTCTTCCTTGATTTGGTAAGCCCACTTGTTATGCAATTCCTTTTTCCCTTGTGGTAGTTCAATAATTCCCATGTCTAATTTTTCATGAGAGAATCCATCTCATCTTGCATAGCTAACTCTTACTTGATTGAATCATCAACCTGCAATGTCTCATCATAACATTCTAGTTCACTCTCGTTAGATAACAACAGATAGTACAGTGGTGGAGAATATCATTGTGTAGGCTTAGAATATATGTGGCAAATATGTTAGCCTAGAACATCTATGGCAAACCAGAGTGTATCTTCATACTTCTAGCATGTTTAGTCAATATCCTATTCATTCGTTCAGTTACCCCGTTGAGTTGAGGTGTGCTTGGTGGTGTTTTCTCCATCTTAATTCCATTCAAAGTATAAAACTCTATAAACCCAGCATCAATACTCTCTTCCATTGTCTAATCTCAAATACTTGACATTTGGATCTATTTTGTTCCCTACCAAGGCTTTCAACTTCTTAAAAGTAACGAACATATTAGATTTATTCTTTATAAAATAAGCTCACACCTTTCTCATCGAATCATTGATGAATATAGCAAAATAGAATGATCCTTCAAGTGATGAAACTGGTGCAGGTCCCCATACATCTGTATGAACAAGGCCCATCTTCTCTGTTTTCAAAGTTATGTCGGTTTTAAAAAAATTAACTCTCTTCTATTTTCCAAAGATACATTCTTTACACAAATTTAAATCGATGGATTTCAACCCCTGGTAGTTTTCCACTTGACATATTTCTCCCTCATGTGTCTTAGTCTTCGGTGTTAGATATCTGAAATAAATTTTGTATCAACAACAGATATGAGACTTCTGTTGTTCATCGTCATGTATACCTTCCTTTTTTTTTCTGAGCAACTACAAGTGATCCCTTGATGATCTTCCACAGTCCATGGATGAAACTGATCATGTGACCCTCGTTATCAAGTTGCCCCACAGAAAGCAGATTCCTTTTCAACCTCATTACATGTCCGACATTCAGTAGTTTCCACACATACACATTTGGCAAACTAATTCGAACATCTTTTTTACCCATAATCTTTAAAAGTTCATCATTAGCCAGAAAAACCTTACCGAAATCATCAGTGATGTAATTTTTCATAAATTTTTTTTGTGACATAAAATAGAATGACACGTCAGAATCCAGAATCCATTAAGTCGATAGACATCCTAAGCGATTTAAACCTAGAGAAATCTAAGGGTTTTGTGAAGATGCCGGCTTTTTGATCATGAGTGGGGATAAACTCAAGTAACACAACACCATTTTTAACAAGATTACAAATAAAGTGATGACATATGTCGATGTGTTTAGTCCAAGAGTGTTGGACAAAATTTTTGGAAATATTGGTGGCACTTGTCTTGTCGTAAAATACAATCATGGTGCTATGTGTAAATTCATGGTTTTGAAGCATCTCTCCCTCATCCAAAGCAACTGAGTGCAGCTATTACTTGCCACAATGTATTTTGCCTCGACGATGGACAAGGAAACATAATTTTGCTTCTTGCTATGCCAAACAATCAAGCAATTACCAAGGTAAAAACATCAACCAGAGATACTTTTTCAATCATCCACATTGCTAGCCCAATTGGTATCAGAAAAGGCTGCGAGGTTGGTGTTCGTCTCATAGGGTTACCACAAGTCAAGGCTAATTGTTCCCTTAACATAGCGAAAGATCTGCTTGATAGTAGTGAGATGGGCTTCTTTAGGAAAGGCCTGAAATTTGGTACAAATACCAACACTAAAGACATGTCAGGGCAACTGGTAGTGAGGTATAGAAGACTACCTGTCATGCTTCGATAGAGAGTAGGATCAAGATCTTTGCCATCAGAGTCTTTGCCAAGTTTAACACTTGTACTCATGGGAGTTCAAACACTTTTAGCAAACTCTAAACAATTTTTTTCACAAGATCCTAAGAGTAGAAAGATTGGGATATAAAGATTTTGTTCTTTAATTGTTTGACATGGAATCCTAAGAAATAGCTCGACTCACCAACCAAATTCATTTGGAACTCATGGGTCATTTCCACACCAAAATAATGAGAAGGGTGGTCGAAAGTAGAGCCAAACACAATGTCATATGCATAGATTTGAATTATGAGTATATCATCCTTTATTTTCTTAATGAACAAGGTTTTGTCTACTCCCCTTGGACAAAACTAGAATCCAAAAAATGATCCTGAAACCTCGTATACCAAGCTCAAGGAGCTTGTTTGATGCCATAGAGAGCCTTCCTGAACCTGTAGACATGATTGGGATTATGAGGGTCCTCAACGCCTTTGAGTTGCTCAACATAAACTTCTTCCTTGATGTCGCCATTTAGAAAGGCACTCCTTGATGCCCATTTGGTATAACATGAAGCGAAGGCAACAAGTTATAGCAAATAAATTCCAAATGGAGTCCAGATGAGCAAAAGTTGCAAAGGTTTTACCAATGTCTATATCCTCAATTTGGGTGTATCCTTGTGCAACAAGCATAGCATTGTTTCAAACAACAATGCCATTTTCAACTCTTTTATTTTTAAAAATCTATTTGGTTCTAATGGCATTGTTGTTACTTCTGTGGACCAGATACCAAGTCTCATTTCTATCAAATTATAGAAGCTCTTCTTGCATGGTAATCAGCCAATTTTCATCACCAAAAGTTTCTTCAATTTTCTTACCCTTCGTTTGGAATAAAGATAAAGAGAGTGAAAGAAAGTGCTAGTTATGAAGGAAAATAAATAAAAGAAAAGGGAAAGGGTGAAAATTATCCTTCATGTCGTTTAGTTATTTAAGAGATACAAGAGAGTATTATTTTTTTTTCTCTTATTTGTTTGATAATAATTAATAAAGGAAGTGATGTATTTGATACTTATTTACTTTTATAACCTTTTAATATTAGTTTAAATTAGTATTTTCAATATAAATATAAAGGTTATAACTGACATTATAAAAATAATCGTATATTTTCCTTTATTTTCCTTCTGTTTTTCCCAGATTTGGAGGGATAAGAAATCTCTTTAAAATGGACCATTTTTTCCCTCACTTTCCCTCCGTTTACTTTCCTTTCCCTTCTTATAAATTATCTAAATAACGTTATAACTAACTCTTTTTCTTTTAAATACTTTACTTATCCTCCAAACTCTTTAATCCAAACGAAGGCTTAAGCTCAACTGAGGAGGTGTAACATGCATAAATTATTTCATTTTCAGAGTGTGCTTTTCTTCTTGTTAACATGCCATTCCTATGGTTTCCAATGACAAGATCAATAAGATGATTTAGTTTAACCCTAATAAATGGCTCCTTGGTGGGAATAGATGATTCCTCGGATTAAGAACTCTCTTCACTCTTGTCATGGTCCTCTCTAATCACATCCATCCATACTTGGTTCTTTACTGGGAATAGATGATTCCTCGGATTAAGAACTCTCTTCACTCTTGTCATGGTCCTCTCTAATCACATCCATCCATACTTGGTTCTTTACTGTGGGAACCAACAGTAGGATCATAAGGAGAGCTTGAACTCTCCCCCCTCAAAGATATCCCAGAAGTCTTCATTGCCCAAGGAACTGGACCCATCTACAATGGAGTCATCCACCACTATGTTGGTTGACTCTATAAAGGTTGTAGTTCTCAAATTGAAGACTCTATAGACTATGTTGTTGGTGGAATAACTAAGGAAAATTTCCTCGTCACTTCTAGAGTCAAACTTACCTGCGAACTCACTGTTTCGAAAGATGTGGCATCTACTTTTAAAAAATCTGAAGTATTTGGCATTGGGTTTCTTCTCATTCCAAATTTTGTAAGGAGTGTGAGAAATCCCAAGCTTGAGATAAACTCTCTTTATGGTGTAGCAGGCGATGTTAACTACTTTAGCCCAAAGATTTCTATGGACTCTTTTTGCATGTAACATAACCCTAACCATTTCTTGTAAGGTCCTATTTTTCTTTTCCACGATTCCATTTTGTTAAGAAGTCTAGGGTGCAAAAAATTTATGTTTGATTCCTCTATCATCATAATATTTCTCAACATTAAAGTTTTCAAACTCTCTTCTATGACCAATCCTTATACGAGTGATGGCATAACCCTTTTTATTTTGAATTTTTTTGACAAATGGTCTTGAAGCAATAATGTGCGTCAGGCTTTTCTCTTAAGAACCCCAACCTAGTCTCTCGATTCTAAAGGGACTCATTATGTCCATGTGTAAAAGTTCAAGAGGTTCCGTGATAACAACAAAATTTGTCTTTTTGCGTGTGCATTTGGTTTGTTTTCTTTTTAAGCAATCACCACACACAAGGCTTTTTCCACTAGCAAGTTTAGGAACGCCTTTTATGAGTTCCTTGCTAGTTATCTCAGATAGCTCAACAAAATTAATGTGCCTCAGCTGCTGGTGCCACATTTTTACTTCGTCAAGTAAGATTCTATTGCACCCTTTATCAATTTTAGGCATAACACAATAGCAGTTATCAAAAGATCTAATGCATTCAACCACTCATGTGCTTGAAGGATCAACAATAGTGCAACTACTTTAAGTAAATTGTACATTGTAAAGGTGGTCACATAATTGACCTATGCTTATGAGATTTTCCTTTAATCCCTCAACATAGAGGACGTCTTTCAAGTTTGGAAGACTAGGAGAACTGAATACTCATTTTCGTATGATCTTACCCTTGTTCCCATCTCCAAACGTCACATTCCCACCATCATATTCCTCAAGGGAGACAAAGAAGGACTTGTCTCCAATCATGTGTTTGGAACATTCGCTATCCAGGTACTATAGAGAAGTGTCATGAACATTTAAAGCAGTATAGGCAACAAGGAAAATATTTTTTTTACTCCTCCAATATCGATTGTTGGATTGGTTATAGGAGTTCTTGATGTTGTTGATAGAATCCTTCTTACTCATGGATTGATGAGGGGGATGGTGATACACTTTTCTTAGCTTGCTTAGGTTCATTCCATTTGACACTAGGAAGGTGTTCTCGATAGCTAAGGATAAATTGTCGATTTCTTTGATAAGATATAAGGATTGACTGATAAGATTACTTAAGT
Source organism: Heliamphora exappendiculata (assembly GCA_034768845.1). Lineage (NCBI taxonomy): Eukaryota > Viridiplantae > Streptophyta > Magnoliopsida > Ericales > Sarraceniaceae > Heliamphora > Heliamphora exappendiculata. Next base: position 12,016 of record JAOTRH010449463.1, on the reverse strand, counting down.
GTTCAAGGACATTATATTGCTTATTCACATAAAGGGCTTTAATTTGTCCCATAGGTCTACCCTGGGTGGATTAACCTTTTGACACATGGAGCTTAGTATGTTTTTTCTTTTGATACTATAGTCGTTAGGTCTGATGTCTCTTATAAGAGGAGGAAGGAGTGGATAGGTCTGATGTCTCTTATAAGAGGAGGAAGGAGTGGAAGTGCTAGAAACACTTACAAAAATGACCTTTTTGAATAATTTAAATTTGTAATTCAAAAGAATTTTAATGTGGTTCTTTCGTCGGGATTGCAAATAAAATATAACAATAATTTTTGACACAATAGTTTTTCATTTGTTTTTTCGACAATTTTTGATGGAAAATTTTGTTTTTCTAACAGTTTTTTATGAAAAAACTACATTAGAACTCATTTAAAATAATAGGATTTAAATGGTTCAAATGAATAGTATGAAAACTCAGAATGAATTTTTGCTCAAATTAAATGACGACTAGTGTAATTTATACTACTTGAAAAGAATTCAGGAAACACATTAGAATGATGTTCAACTTATAGAAATATATATAGAAGTAGGACATATTAATTGTTAAATAAAAATGCTAATTATTGCATATTAGATAGTAGATAATGGATACCTAATGTATAGATATTTATGTAAAGTATATTAATTTATATAAAAATTATAGATTATATCTTAAAAAATACATTAATGTTTAAAAAAATTGTCTAACTATTAACTATTGTTTAATAAATAGTAATTAGCACGATGTAATTATAAATTAAGGATATATAATTTTAATATTGAAAATTTTTTACTGCATTTTGATGAAATTAGTTGAAGATGTCAATGTTTCAACAGTACTTGACATGACATATCCTAAAGGAAGTGATTTCAAATGAAAAGAGAAAATGGAATTTATTATTAGTGGCTGATGATATGGCACTCCATGGATTAAGGGGAAAAGGGTGTGACAAGAATGGAATTAGGTAAAATCGGCGTTAGGAATTTTGATATAATAGACATCTCACCTAAAAGAAAATTGACTAATCCTAAGCCTATGTTTAGTTTAATTTTTTTTTTAAAAATTTTATTTATTTGATCTTTTATTATAATTAATTAATTTTTTTATATTTTTATATCTTTTTTTTTTAGTCAAAAAATTAAAAATTCTTTAAAAAAATATTAATCCAAACACACTCTCTAAGTGGCAAAATGGAAAATCATTGTAGTATTATATGCCAAGTTAGTAATGTATTAATTACTACCTTTTAATTCGTGCAATGCACGGATTTAGTTTAGTTCTTCTATTATATATTGATAATCTAATGTCATTAATTTAATAAAATAATTTATTAAAATTAATAAAAAAGTGTACAAATATAAAACAAAGCAATAAAATAAAAAATAAAAACTAATAATAATGTTTGACACTATACGTAAGTGTAAGAAGAGTTCCAACAAAGCATATAATGAAAAAATTTATACACAATCATAGCATAAAATACAAAGAGAAAAAGATTAAATACTTTCGTTTCTTAAAAGCTTCTACAGATAGATTATATATTAACTAAATCAGTCCCACAATTTATCGTTAAAATTATTCTTTATCTAAAATATGCATTTACTTTTTCCGAATTATATAGAATTAAAACAAATCACGATAAATATAAAGTTGTAGCAATATCACAAATTTGAACAAAACAATAGAACTTTATTGAATTATTTTGCCTATAGTGAAATGCTTTTTATCATATCGTGCTGTACGAGGATGCCATGTATATTAGATTTGTTTGATGGATTGAACCAAGTTAGACTGCATTCACCCGCTGGCTGACCTATAAAAAGGAATACACACGTGAACTACTCGGCGGCGTCTCGCTGGATGCCACTCTGACGATCAAGTTAGGAGAGATTTTGAAAAAGGTAGGGAAGAAGCGCTGTATGTGAATATATTTGTTGTCTTACTTGGTAAGGGACTCTCTTCTCCCTTTTATACTCATGAGAATGTAGTCTCTCTCCTTCTATCTCATGATTAATTCTCCTGCCAAACGTCCCCTCAAACCTGCTCTGCCACCTGACACCCGCTCTGCCACCTGACAGTGATGGTTGTCCCCCCACGGTCACGTCGCCATAAAAGATACGAGTTTAGTCGTCCTTCAGATCGAGCTCCTGTTACTGGACGCTTCCCTCGAGGTCATTGGACACTTGATGGGAGGGCGCTCGGTTTAGGCGCATTTAATGCCCCTCTGACCACGGTCAAATCGCATTAAATGCGTTGTCAGAACGTTAATGAGACGCAGGATCGAACTCTTGTAATCCCTATAGGTCGGCCCTACGGATATCTTTGTAGGGGCCGAAGTCATTCCAACACAAGGCAGTTTTCGCTGGGTTGGGCCCCCATCCTTGTGACGGATCCGGGTTAGGGTTTCGGCCCAACCCCTTCATTTTCCCCTTAGCTCTTCTCTTGCTCTGCATGAGGGGAACTAATTAATTTCTTCTCCCATAAATGGTTTCGCCACCATCTCTTTAATGCGCCGCATCTAATACTTGAGCCTGCCACGTGTCAGGGACGCATTGGTCCTCTCCGACACGTCTTTTCCCTTTTCGAGGATGCGATGATGACGCTTCCCTTTCCCGAGGCGGTTGTTGGCGCTTTGGGATTCCCAAGGCATTATAGCGCCTATAAAGAAAGCTCGTGCCTTTCATTCTCTCTTTTCGCAACTCATTTCTCTCTGCGATTTCACTGTCCTCACCTCCTTCATCTCTTCTTTCATCATCAGACTGCCCATCCTCTGCCGGTTCTTCACACTGCTACTTCTACGCCGTACGACACCACCATCAACCCCTAATCTGCATCACATTAGTCATCCAAGACCCGCAAGTCTTCTTTTTTCTCTCGTCTTTAAGTTTGTTAGTTTCTGGATTTCCAGATTTCTGGGTTTTTCTTTTGGGTTTTTGGTTTTGTTTCTAGGTTTTTCTGGGTTTTTCTTCTGGTTTTGGGTTTTGGTTTTTCTGGGTTCTGGGTTTTGATTTTTTATCTTTTCTCTCTATCGCTTTTGTTCCCTCCAGTTCGAGTGATGGTGAGAAGGAAGGGGAAATTTGTAAAGGAGGCAAACACTCCTTCTGCCTTGGCCGCGTTTAGGGTCAAGTATCGAATCCCTCCTTCTATGACCCTTCGCTATTGTGATCCCGACATTTTTGGCTCTCTGTTTCGGCCCAGGGGAAATGAGGTGGAATTCCCCATTGCCACTATCGTTGAGGCCGGGGTTCGATTTCCCATCGACCCTCTGCTAAGGGAGATGTTGGCCACCTGACGTCTCACCCCCCAACAGGTCTCCCTAAACTTTTTTAGGGTAGTCATGGGGGTGGCTGAGAACAATTGTCAATATGGATTGCATCTCGGCATCCTTGAGATTTTTCATAGCTACACCCTGGCCCATTACGACCGCACCTACTACTTCCGCCAAAGGAGCGTTGCCCAGCAAATGGTGCACGACCTCCCGGAGTCAAACAAGCATGGTGACGACCTGATCTTGGTTGGAGGGGACTTCGAGTTTCAAGCCAACCATGCTAGACTTGCTGGTCGTTCCATCCCGAGGGTCCTAGGGAGTCCAAGTTGGTTCAACCACATTCATTTCTATTTCTTCCATCTGCATATCATTCCTTCATCTTATTATTTATTTACTTATTTTCCTTTTGTTTTTGCAGTGGCCTCCTTAGCAAAACAGAAAACGAGGCAAGTCGTCTTTGGGAAAGTTCAACGCTGCCTCAACATAAGGGAAATCCATTCGGCTCCCGATCTACTGGGATATACGCCGAGCTACTGCCGCTTGATTCGGCATAAAGGCGTTCAACATCAAGATCCACCAGCTCCCCTCGCAGGCTCTCCATCTAATTCTCAATCACCACAAGAAGAGGAAGCATAGATGTCGAGGCAAAGGACATTCAACCTTTGTGCAGTCGTTCTCGGTAGAGGGACAGCGAGAACCTCTTCCAGACTGACAGTTCGCATCACTGCACCCTCTCCTCCATCTCCACCCACATTGGCTCCGCATATCCCTCTAGATTTTCCCCCTTAAATCGACGCGCAAACAACGGCTGAGATCCCTCGCTCTGTGAGGAGGCCAAGCTCATCTCCACCTAGAGGGTGCCCTGCTCAACGCCATCATTTGATACGCGACGATGGCCTTCCTGTTGCTGAGGGAGCCGTTGAAACAGGAGCTCAGCCCGAGAGTGAGCCCCCAGCCCTATGGCTCCCAGAGTTCAACATTGAGGGTTGACCTGTCAATGTGGCAGAGAGCTCCAAATCAGGTTCGGTGGCTCAGAGCCTTGCCAGGGGCCTAGCCCTTCCATTAGACGTGGCCGAGCATTCCAGGAAGTCACTTCCTATGCTCTACGACCGAGTTTATCAGCTTGCCAGGGGCCTAGCCCTTCCAAAGTGCTCTCTCTATCGTCCCAGCAGGTGAAGGACATGGAAGCTAATCAAGCTCGCAACGCATCGGCTTTACAGGGCATGGAGGCCAGACTGAGGCCTTGACAAGAAGAAGAAAAGAAATCCAAGGAGACTTTCTCTGCCCTAGTGGCCGCGAACGCCAAGCTCCGTGATCTGATGGCGGCTGCCCATGCTGAAGCCAAAGCACAAAAGAAGATAGCGGTCGATCTTGAAGTGTCAAGGGTAGAACGAGATGACCAGCTCTGGCAACAAGACTGGGACGAATGCGGGGCCCACCTCTCCAAAGAGGTCCTAAGTTTGAAGGCTGAGCTTTTAGCCATTGGCTATAAGCAGGCTTTGAAAAGGACCGGAGTTCCTCTAGACTCCCCTCTTTGGAACGAGCCCCCCATCGACTCATATGCCGCAGCAGTAGCAGAGGAACAGGTTACTGAGATGCAGGCTACCGAACATGATGCTCCGCCAGAACTCCCCTACCCCGAATTGGGGATCTTCAGGACACCGCCGCCAGCCGCCAGCCGCCAGCCGCCATGCCTTCTCTGGGGCAGAAGTCGTAGAGATCCTAGACGACAATCGGGAGGAACACGGAGGAACTGAACCAGAAGTGGTAGACGACGACCATTGAACCGAACTGACATCCATTTCTTTTTCTTTACTTTTTTTGCATATATAACTCATTATTTTCGATTATTTCCGTTTTCAGAAACTTCGGAGCTTTGACCATTTTGACACTTATGCGGCAATGCTCCCTCCATGTATGAATCTTTAATTTCATGAATGAAAACCTCTCATCAATTGAATGAATCAGTTGACTGACTGTATTCCTTGTCGTTTGAACTCTTCACTAAACATTGAATTATCCCAACTCTTGAGAAGATATTCTATCCTCAGGCCGATCTGGCCTATTTCCAACTTGGGGTTAGTTAAAACCCCGAGAGTTATTCAACCTCTGGAGAGGATATTCTATTCTCAGGCTGAGCTGGCCTCTTTCTAGCTTTGGATTAGTTAAAACCCCGAGAGTTATTCAACCTCTTGAGAAGATATTCTATCCTCAGGCCGATCTGGCCTCTTTCCAGCTTGGGGTTGTTAGAAACCCTGAGAGTTATTCGAACTCTTGAGAGGATGTTCTATCCTCAGGCCGATCTAGCCTCTTTCCAGCTTGAGGTTGCTTGAAACCCTGTCATATCATAGAGGGAGCAATGTCAAAAGGCCAAAATGGAACTTTTCATTACATCTTGGATTTACAATGTGCGAAAATGCAAAATCAAAAATGCGAGATAGACATAGTTTAATGATAAAAGGCCTTCAGATTAGTCGAATTCCATGGTCGAGGTACTTCCTTCCCATTTGTGTCTTCCAGATAATAGGCTCCCTTACCTACAACCGCTCTCACCCGATATGGCCCTTTCCAGTTTGGTCCCAACATTCCATCTCCTAGTACTTTAGTGTTGCCCATTTCCTTCCTCAACACGAGACTTCCAAGGATAAAGTCCCTCAGTTTTACCCTTTTATTATAATCTTGGCTCATCTCTTGTTGATAGGATTTGATTTTGAGCAACGCTGCTTCTCTCCTTTCTTCCACTAAATCCAACTCCTTGGATAACAGCTCCTCATTTTGCTCGAGGTGAAAATCGTCATTCCTCATTGTAGGGAGACCGACCTCTAGTGGAATTATTGCCTTAGTACCGTACGCCATCGAATATGGAGTTTTCTTGGTTGACCTTCGCGACGTCATTCTATAGGCCCACAGTACGTGGGGGAGTTCCTCCACCCACCTTCCCTTTGCTTTATCGAGTCTTCTCTTGATCCCGATCAGGATGGTTTTGTTCAAAGCCTCTTCTTGTCCATTACACTGGGGATATGCCGGAGTAGAGTTATAGAACTCTATTTTCAGTTCGGCACAGAATTGTCCAAATAATTTTCCATTGAACTGCGTTTCATTGTTCGAAATGAGGGCACGGGGGATGCCGAACCTAGTGACGCTGCTCTTCCAGACAAATTTTTTCATGTCTTTCTCCCTTATGTTAGCAAGTGTCTCGGCCTCTATCCATTTGGTAAAATAGTCAGTTGCTACCACCATGAACTTTTTGTTCCCGACCGCTCGGGGGAACGGACCCATTATATCCAACCCCCATTGCGCGAACGGCCAGGGGCTTGCCAACGAATTTAGTTTCCTTATAGGTTGATGGATTAAAGGGGAGAAGAGCTGACATTTCTCGCATCTTTTCACATATTGCTGGGTATCCTTTTACGTATAGGGCCACTAATATCCTTGTGAAAGGGCCCTGTGGGCCAGTGATCGGCCCCCCATATGGCTTCCAGAGATCCCGTCGTGGATTTCATAGTGTAGGTCATCCACCAGGGTGGGATGCACACACAAAAGGTGTGGTCCCATGTAGGAACATCGGTACAGCTTGTTAGTTTGAGAGAACCAAAAACAAGCTGCTTGCAGCCTAATCTTGTGAGCCTCCTCCTTCTCGGTCGGCAGTATGCCGTCCTTTATAAATGAAATAATGGGATTCATCTAAGATGGCGACTGCATCGTTGGGAGAACCTCATGTCCCCCTTGTGAATCAAAAATGCTCGACTTTGGGAGGAATTGTACCACCACTGTCCTTTCTCCACTCCCTATTGTAGCCGAAGCAAGACTGGCTAAACTATCGACGTGACCGTTACTGGCTTGGCTTATTTGTTGTATCTTGATTGTTGCAAAGTGTCCCACGACTTCCCTCACTTTTTGGAGATATTTGGCCATTCTTTCATCCTTTGCCTCATATTCTCCATTCAACTGGATGACCACAAGTTGGGAATCGCTGAAAACTTCCAATGCGGTGATTCCTAACTTCGTCGCTGTTCCAAGCCTTGCTATCAAGGCCTCATATTCTGCTTCATTGTTCGTGACGGTGAGGCCGAGTTGTAATGCTTGTTCTATCACCAGGTCGTCCGGGGTCGTAAGGACCATCCCCACTCCTGAACCTCAGTTATTAGAGGCCCCATCAACATGCAGACTCCAAAGCCCCTCTAGGCTGGGAGATTCGAAGAGTTTAGCCATTCCCAGCTCTTCGGCTCCCTTTATTGCAAATTCGGCGACAAAGTCGGCCAATACTTGTGCTTTGATTGCCGTTCTTGGTTGGAAGTTAACGTCATGTTCCCCTAACTCCACGGCTTACTTGGTCATTCTTCCAGTAAGGTCAGCTTTTGAAAACACGGACTTTAACGGATACTTGGTGAGAACAACGATGGCATGGGCTTGAAAGTAATGCTGTAGTTTTTGTGACGCGATCACAAGTGCGTAAGCAAGCTTTTCCAATGATAGGTACCATATTTTTTACCCTATAAGTATATGGCCGACATAATATATTGGTATCTGCTGGTTTTTCTCTTTCCTAACGAGTACTGCACTAACGGCATGCGAGGATACCGCCAAATAGAGATATGAAACTTCTCCTTCTTTGGGCATAGAGAGTAGTGGCAGGGAGGATAGGTACATTTTTAGCTCTTTCAACGCCTGGTCACACTCCTCATTCCAGCAAAATTTCTCTCCCTTCTTTAGTGTAAAAAAGAGCAGTCTACACTTTTCGAGAGCTCGACTAATAAACCTATTTAATGCAGTCATTCCAGTCATTTTTTATACCTCCTTCGTGGTACTCAGCCTTTAAACTCCGAGGATGGCTTTAATCTGGTCTGGACTCGCTTCGATCCCTCAATTAGTAACTAAGAATCCAAGTACTTTTTCTGAACCAACCCTGAATGTGCATTTAGCTACATCCAGGCGTAGACGATGAACTTTTAAAATATCAAAGACCTTCTGGAGGTTGACCAAATGATCCTTCTTTACCTTCATTTTTACCACTATATCATTTATGCAAGCCTCCATTATTGTCCCTAACACCTTGGCGAACATCTTTGTAATCATTCTCTAAATGGTTGTCCCAGCATTTTTGAAGCCAAACGGCATCACCCCATAACAATAGATACCTCTGGGCGTGATAAACGCAGTCTTCTCTTGATCGCAGTGATCCAAAGCTATCTGGTGATATCCTCGGTATGCATCTAAAAAAATCATGCGTTGATGTCCCGGCGTCGCGTCCACGAGTTGATCAATCTTCGGGAGGGAAAATCTGTCTTTTGGGCAAGCCCTATTTAGGTTGGTAAAATCTACACATACTCGCCATTTTCCACACTTCTTCTTGACTACTATAGTATTGGATAGTCACTCTGGATATTAAACCTCCTTAATCACTCCCGCATCCAACAACTTCCCGACCTCCTCTACCACTACCCTAGCATGGTGCGGTGCTGAGCACCGTCCTCTTTGCTCTTACATGAGAGATCAACATTTAAGACATGGGAGATGTAAGTGGGTCGATCCCTGGCATTTCGTATGGGCTCCATGCGAATAGTTCTAAATTTTGTTGTAGCAATTGGAGCAACTCCTCTTTCTTTTGTCCGGACAATGTGGAGCCGACCAGGAAAAATATTTCCTCCTTATCTCGATCGATTATAATCGTCTCAAGATCTTCTACGGCTTTGTTTTGGGCATCTACGCCAACATCCTCCAAGGCAGTCATCTCGGTCATCTCAACGATTCTCACTTCGTCGGCCCGCTCTTTAGTTTTCAAGGCCACTACAAAACAATGCTTGGAGGTGGCCTGGTCTCCATACACAAGCTCTACCCCTTCTTCAATGGGGAACTTCAGCACCTGATGAAACGTCGAGGGGATGGCTTTCAACTCATGTAACCACGGTCGGCCCATAATGGTGTTGTACGCTGACGGAGCATTCACCACTAAAAAACTTGTCAGGAGTTCGATTGTCCCTACCTTAACCGGAACGGTAACCCTTCCCAAAGGCCAAACCGATTAGGAATTGAAACCAGCAGGTGGAGTGCTTGACGGGAGTAGGTCTTTATCGCAAAGACCGAGCTTCTGCAAGAGATCGTAATACATTATTTCGACCAAACTCCCTTGATCGATTAACACTCATTTTACTTCAAAACTCAAGAGAGATAAGGACATCACCAGGGCGTCGTTGTTAGGGCGTTGGACCCGATCTAGGTCTTCTGTCAAAAATGATATTATCTCCCTAACATTTGGCCTAGCTCGTTTCCCTGTTCCCACCTCTACTTTCAGCACTTCGGCCATATGCCCCAGCATTCTCATCTGGACCCGCAAGGAATGCTTCAACTCTATCTCAGTTAATCTGTGAATTACATTAATGATACCGCGATTTACTGACCTATTCGGGGGGTCGGTCCTTGTCATGGCGGGGGATCTTTGGTCCCTTGCTTCTTCCGAAAAGTCTTTGAGATGCCCCTGTTGCACTAAATCTTCCCAGTGCTTCTTGAATGCCCGACAATCTTCGGTCTTATGACTTCATTCTCGGTGATATGAACACCTCCATCTGATACCCCCATCTATTGCTGACTGGATAACCAAATCGGGCAACCTCTCAGACCATTGGAAATAGGGCCGATCCCTTATTTGAGGTAAAATTTTGTGAATGGATTCCTTAAAGATGGCATGTACTGCTACTCTAGGGTTTGCACCCAGCCTAATGGGTGTTTCAGGCAATGAGGACCTCGGCCTTTTGTTCACGTGCAATGGGCTCGGCCTTCTCACTCTTACCGGGCTGCGTCGCTTCATCTTCTCCGGGCTCAGCCTTCTTTCTCTCGTTTTTACTTTGGTCTCCATTCTCTTAACATCCTCTTCCACTCTTATGTACTGCTCCACTCAATTCATTAAAGCCGAGATGTCATGGGGTGGCTTTTGGTAAGGGAACTTCTTAATTTACCCCCTGGCTGAAGCCCATACTTGAACGAGGTGACTGCCAACTCCTCGTTGCAATGCTCGATATCATTGTAGACTTCCCAGTATTTTCTCGTGTAATCCCACAATGATTCACTTTTCCCTCTCCGTAGTGCCATGAGTGAATCTATTTCTTTCAGAATCTTGGTATTTGTAACGAATCTTGCCTAAGATCCTTTGTGCAAATCGTTCCAACTTATTATAGACCGAGGTGGGAGACGGTCAAACCACCGCAGGCCATCTTCACCCAGACTGGACGGGAAAACCTTGCACATAAGGTCGTCGTTTCCACTCCACAATGTCATCATCTGCCTATAATAGCTAATGTAGGTGTGCGGGTCGAAACGACCATCATAAGATTTGAACCTCGGTAAAGAGAAACTCAGGGGTGGATCAGTTCGATCTATCCGATCGGAGAAGGGCGTGGTAACTGCCCATCCCCATCCCTCACTTGGTTCAGCCGTGGTATTATATTCCGATATCATCTCCTTGCGTCGTGGCTCCTTACCTTATTTGGTCTTCCTCGGTGTGTAACAACTTCCTTCTGAACTTAACTTCGTTCCTTGCTTGATGGGCTTTGTGAATTCTTTGAGGATTTGTCCCAGCTCCAGGTTAGTCATCTCCCTTCCTTCCCTTCTTCTTGGTCCTGATGCTCTTGGCTCCTCCTCAGAATGGGAACCTCCCAGTTGAGTCTGCTGCTCCTGACCTCGATTCTTTAAGGTCGATCGGAGCCTTAAGATCTTCTTCCCCATAGGATAGAGTGTGGCCTCGTGGGCTAAATCACGCTCAAGAGTTCTGGCTACTTCATGAAGGAGGCCTTTTCCCTCCCTCCTTCAATCTCTGCGCTCTTCCGCAGCGCATGGTGTATCGTGCTCAGCAAGGACCGTAGGCACCTTCGAAGGTGTTACCATGGACAATGCGATCTGATTGTTACTAGATTCCCACATACGGCGCAAAATGTACGAAGTTGCCCCGTATATTAGATTTATTTGATGGGTTGAACCCAGCTCGACCACATCCACCCGCTGGCTGACCTACAAAAAGGAATACACATGTGTTCCTCCGATCTCATGATTACTTCTCCTGCCAAGCGTTCCCTTAAACCTGCTCTTCCACCTGACACCCACTCTGCTACCTAACAGTGATGGCTGTCCCCCCACGGTCACGTCGCCATAAAAGATATGAGTTCGGTCGTCCTTCAGACCGAGCTCCTATTACTGGACGCTTCCCTCGAGGTCATTGGACACTCGATGGCAAGGGCGCTCGATCTAAGCACATTTAATGCCCCTCTGACTCCGGTCAAATCGCATTAAATGCTTTGTCAGAACATTAATGAGACCCAGGACTGAGCTCTTGCAATCCCTATAGGTCGACCCTACGGATATCTTTGTAGGGGCCGAAGTCGTTCCTACACATGGCGGTTTCAACTGGGCTGGGCCCCCCATCCTTGTGATGGATCCGAGTTAGGGTTTCAGCCCACCCCCTTCACATGCGTATTTTAATTTTAATTTTCTCTTTTTTTATTAATAATAAACGATCAATAATTTAAATTTTTATATTTACTTTACAATTTTATAATATTTACTTTGCCTTTTTTATTTCTTCTACAAACTTTTCTTGTTCTACTATTTATTTTAGTTTCCTTTAGCTACAAATATTATTTTGTTAATTTTATACTTTAGGGTTCTTGTCGATGTGGATCTCGTTTTCGGAGATGATCCCGGTGTCGAAGCTGGTCCCGCCCATGTCGCCGAGCAGG
>JAOTRH010449443.1:0-30898 GCA_034768845.1 Heliamphora exappendiculata | reverse complement strand
AACATACGAGGTGAAGGAAGGTCTGGTTCTCATTCTTTTTCCATTTGGGTGATCTGGGTCGGACTTAGATTCGTCGATAAACCGTTTGTCTGCCATTATTTAGAGAATCAAACCCACCAACTGCAACAAAATCAACCTATAATCTTAGAGAGAGAGAGAGAGAGAGAGAGAGAGAGAGAGAGAGAGGAAGGAGCTTTGGGTGGTGGCGACTCTATCTTATCACCAAGAGGCAATGGGCCTTAAGAAAATGCATGCAAAGTAAATGTATATGTAGAGTGTATTATGTACATTTCTATTAAAAAAATTAATTTGAGAGAAAGTTCAACGAATGACAGAAGGAACCATCTGGGCAGTAGAGTTAAATGACCTAAACAACCACGACGTGACGACTTTGGCGTCAACTTCTCCAAGGCAGCAGGAGTGTAAATCTGGCCGACAAATTGGGCCGACCCGGACTTTTTGGGAGGTTCATGCCTAACCCAACAACTTTGCGGGTTCAGGCTTCAGCTTCGGGCTTTGGCCTTGAGCTGGGCCGCGAAATTGGCATTTTTTGAATAATTTATTTATTTTACAGTTGTTCTTATTTTTCTTACTTTTATATCTAATAAATAATAGTATATTATGTGTTTTTTATATTTATTTTAGATTATAAATAAACTTATAATAATTATTATTTTTTACTATTATTTAATTTTTATACATTTATCTTTTCTTGTGTATAATAAAATATAAAAATACAATAAGGTTGAACATTTTTTATGTGAAATATTATTATTCAATGAAAAACAATATTATTTCCATTGCAAGTTTAAATAATTTTTTTACATTTGTTCTTAGTTTTTTTATTGCTTTCATATATAATAAATAATAGTATACTATGTGTTTCTTATATTTATTTTGGTTTATAAATAAACTTACAATAATTATTATTTTTTACTATTATTTATTTTTTATACATAATAAGAGTATAAAAATTATTATTTATTATTATTTTTTATATTTTTCTATGGGCCATCGGGCCGAGCCTCAAGTCGCCGGACTAAGGTTCAAGCCTAGTCCTCCTGTGTCCGGGCTCGAGTGAGTTCAAGTTGGGATTCGAAGTCTTAGAAAATGATAATATTGTATATAGATTATACAAAAAAAATAAAAATCCTATAATCCAATTAAAACCCGACACAGTCGAAGAACAAATGTTATACCTTCGAGATCTCTTTGATTTAATCTTGTCTCAATGCTCGAACATAAATTTGCAATGTGGATATGCACGAGTAAAAACTGAACTACGCCTCAAGTCTTCTGTCATATTACAGTATACCTGATCATGAAGAGAGTGGATTCTCTTTTACTTGGCTACATATTAGTGCGGCTGACCACACTCAATTTCTTCCTTAATCCCCATCCCATTACAAAGAGATTTTGCTACATATAAATAGGTAACAATAGAGACCTAAGAAGTAATAAGATTTGGGTTCTTTATATAATTAGAAAAACCTGATTCAATCTAAATTAAATTCCAAATTTCATAAATTATTACAATTCACACTGCTAGAGAATTATAAATATACTCCCGAACTTATCTCAAAAATTTATTGAGTCCCATGTTATTAAATATTAATTTATCTCTCCACGTTGAGATTACAGAAACTTGTCGATTAAAATAAATGACTAACAATTTTCTTTAATCGATCACTTGTAATTTTCTTATGACTTTTAACTAAATTTATTTCATATGTCGGACACAAAATTCACCTATAGTGTTTGAGATAATCAAAATTTATAAATTTTGTTAAGGGGTATCATCATTCCCATATTTCAAGTCGTGAATTCCGTTAATAACTAATATTTACTATACTCATAATGTTGTTATGTAATTTACCGAGTTTATTAACTTATAAAATGTCACGACCCATTTTTAATAATGACGTCAAAGCTCAACCGAGGCCTACTTTGTTACTTAGTTAGGTATTTTTTAAAAAACGTTATTTTGAAAATATTTAGCGGAAGCATATATTTCAATAACTTATCTAAAGCCAAAACTAGTGCCACGAAATGCATTATCATTATAAATCAAAACTCACGTATATAATATTGATAATTATTTACATCTCAAGCATAAAACGATGTAACAACTTCTTTATCTTTTTCAAGCCGTCTTGAGATTTGGGAATCTATTTGAAATAGCATAAAAATAACTTTATAAGCATAAAGGTCGTATGAGTACTCAGATATTAAATCATAAGTTTTATCATGAATTCACGCATTTTAAAATAACTTATTCAAAACTGTGATCATTGAAATTATTTTCAGTTTTAAAGCGTCAATTGTAATAATAAGAATTATCGATTTTAAGGCGTCAACTGTACCCATCATAGTTGTCGATTTGAAGGCGTCAAACATACCCATAAAAATTATCAATTTTAAGACATTAATTGTACCTATCATAAAGTCAACATTTTAACAAGATAAAATATCGACCGCACATTCACATAACAAAAAAACTTTTCATAGCGATGTTCATGGTCAATAATACAAAAGAACTATCACTTTCACGTAACATGGTGTTTTCTCAAAGAATAAGAATCTTTAAACAAAATTCAAGTAATTTATTATCTGGTACTCACCTATTTAGCTGAACTTTATTTGATCGGATTTGCTCAGAATTTTCCGAATCTAGAGAAACATAATAAATACTAGTTTTAGTAAAAACCCTTACAGTTCGTAGATTAAAGATAAAATCATGTAAAATATTAGTTTTAATTAAAATTCCAAAGTTTTTGTTAATTTATAATTTTATAGGTTCATTTTCTAAACTCTACTTTATTTTATTATCATTTTCAAAATATTTTATTTTATGCTTCAAATCCTAACTCTTATTTTAAAAAAAAATATTTAAGCTGAAAACTAAGTTCAACACAATATTCATAATTTTGTAAATTTTAATTAAAAAAATTCTATTTTTATAAAATAGAATTTTATAAAAAAAATTTATAAAAAATAAGTTCTTGTGGTTAAATGTCAATCGGTTGTACGCACAAAATTACATGATTGTTATATCTATTGAATTTTACTCAGTGCAATAAGCTGCTATCATATCACGTGTTTATGTGGAGACTTGTTGTGGAATGTCAATTGGGTGATATTATTGTTTGAGTTAAATCACTAAGGTTTCGTAGAGATTCTTATGGACTTCGAAGCTCATAATGTTTTATACTAAGTGAGGAAAAAAGAAGAAGTTTTTGCAAATTCAAAAAGGTATCCGAAAGACCACGAAGTTGGAGCTATCTAAGAGGACCATTTTTATATTCCCTTTGTTATCATTCTATTGAGATTTTAATCCATAATTCCTTTTTCTTTTTGTTTAATGCTCTTTAAAATTTTATTGGATGAATGTAACCAAAATTGCGTAGTGATTATCGTGGTAATTTAATGACTATAGATGTATTTATTTATCTTTTAAATACAAATTATTACATATATATATATATCTTACTGTACTCGAGGTTTGGAGCGTACATGTTTAGCATGCATGTGATTTGCACACTGCTTTAAATGACACGTGTGAGGGTGTTCAAACTCTATTTTTGATGTGTAATATACTATTGGTTCAAATATAAATATCATTTCTCACGGAAAAAATAAGTAAAAGAGTTCACTATTAATCAAATAAATAAAACAATGAAGGAGGAGAAGCAAGAGGAAAACTCACTTTCAATTCAACTCAGTCAACCCTATACCATCTCTAACTTTTAATCTTACACATTTTCTAACAATACAATGCTCACATACTTTATAGGAGAAGATAGCCTCGTACTCACAAGAATTTTTAAAAAGTCAAGATTATTGGTTGAAAATTGTATGTGTTGTAAGTATTTGATAAAAATTATAATTTGTAGTTAAAATAGAAAAAAAAAATTATTATAGTTTGGAGCAGTAATTATGAGCATTTTGAAAAAATTATAACTTATAACTAAAATTAGTAATAAAAAGTTAAAAATTACTAACAGTAACTTTGCCAAACACTCTTATTTAAAATGAAAATCGTGACTGTTTGAAATATGTTAAATTTGGTGTGGACATTCAACACAATCTTACTTTCAAACAAGTACATGCTGGCAACTCAAATCCTTGCCACTAGAGACCATAACAATAGATATTTCCATTCAAAAAAAGGAAACGAAGACAACAAAAAACATATAGATATTCTAGTAATAATTGTAAACTAGAGCTTCACCGGCATCAGAATTGATTGATAGAGCAAGTGTGCATATCTACTGGAGCTCAAGATCTTCTATTGATACTAAATATACATGTTGGACTAAGCTTCTTTCTCTTCTTTCTCTTCTTTCTCTCTCAGGCCAAGGAGCTTGACAAAACTGCAATGTTACAGGATTGTGCATGATCTTGAATTATCAAATGGAAAATACCTTTTATACATACAACTAACCACATACATTACAAAAAATCGATCATGGCCATTCATTTATATTAAAATTTGACGAGTGTTGTAAATTTTAGTGCAAATAAATGGCTAGAATTTTATTTTTATGGTCGATCTATGATTGGTGGTCTGCGCACGTAGTATTACATTTATCAAATTTCATAAAAAAAAGACCTTGTCGGTGTTAAGTCATTGTCAGATGAAGACTCCGAGATGCTATAACGACCACCAAAATTGATCGGACTGTGAAAGGGTGTTGAATTACCCAACCAATCACTGCACTCCATAACTGTATTGATTGGTGCTGAAGTAACCACGGTGGATTCATGGGTTAGGAATGCATGTTGTTGATTATATGGTCTCACCATGCTCAGATGATGATTGTGATAATGCTCCACCTCATAGCCTATAAGAAAATGCCCTTAGTTCAGGATATATATAGACACTTCAATTTTGCATGGTTAAATTGAACACTCTACATAAATTTGGAAAATGTTTTTTTTATTGTTTAAAAAATAAAAAAATATTTTTTTTCAAAATCAAATTATTTTTTGTTTGTTAATATTTTTTTATGATGAGGAACTCTTTGCGGAAAAATACGAATTTATATACCCTCTGTCATACACATAAATAGACAAAATAAAGACCTACGCAAAAAAAAAAAAAGAATTGTGAAAATCTTACCCATGTCGCCTAAAAAAATTAAAAGGAGTTTTAACTCATAACCCTTTCATTTGTTATGAGAAATGTTTTCTCATTTCTTTTGAATTGCATTGTTCATAGTATAATAACCTATATATTCTAAATTTCAAAGCAGGAGACTCAAGTACAATACAGTATAGAATGATTACAAATATACACTTGCTTGCTTTGGGCACTCGCATGTACAAGTGTTCAAGGATTGTACTTTAATATATAAGGTAGGTGTTCAAAGCAAGAAAGTGTGCATTTAAAATTATCCGTCAATATATATTTGTAGCATGATTTTTTGATACATACACACGTACATGTCTCTCGCATAGAATGGACCCTCTAATCCCATAGAAAAAGAGTCTAATTTTATATTTTGTATATGTACATACAATTAATATTTTTCTTAGCATAAAATCTACAAGGAGATTTAAATACCTTGAGTTAGTAGTGGCATTTCATTCAAAGGTCCATCAACTTCTTCCAAGGAATCCCAATTCAGATATGCATCTCTCACCAAATTTTCAAGACAGGCCTGAAAATATGAACAACACTTAACATCAATAGATATATATACATTAGTTAGGACGGATGCAAAATTTTAATTTAGGTGTGGTGAATTATTCTTATAAGTTCGTAAGAAAACATATATTAAGTTTTCAAAAATATTCTTAGGAGAGGCAAATTTATAGAATTTTGAAATATTTTAAATTAATAGTATAATAGTGAATTTTTTTAAAATTTAGTGGAGATAGTCCCTCTCGTCTCCATCCGCCTCTTTAAGTCTGTCTATGTTAACATACGTGTATACATATATATATATGAACTTTATATTGCTATACCATGTTGAAAGGGCCAAGAACCCTCTGTTTTGACACTCTTTGTTCAAACACACAGATTTCGAAACATGGTTTTGGTTTGAATGGAGGCTTAAAGTAATTTTATTTCTTTTTTCTTTTTTCTTTTTTGACTAAAGTTCTATTTAAAAAAATTCCTTTTCAATAGCTTATTGCCTTTTTGCTTCAATGACTCTTATTCTTTTTGTCTATTTTTTTATTAACTAAAATATTTTTATATATTTTTGAAAAGTAACATAATTTCTGTTAGGCACATCCAATTTTTATAAAATTAAATTTTTAAAATTTATTCGTCAAAATCTATCAAACAAGATTTATATTGAATATAAAATAATATAAAATTTAAAAATAAATTTTATTATAACAACTTTCATTTAGCTAAAAGCCATTTTAAGGTTTTAACTTATTGCCTTATTGCTTATTTTTCTTAAAACTATTTGAAGCGGAATAAACATTTAGTCTTTAAACTACTTTAAAATTACACTGAATGAATTTTTTTTTTATTTAATTTAAAGTAACTTAGGCCTTATTTGGCAACTAAAGCTTTTTGGGTTCTTGGCTAAAAATACAAAAACCCAACATGGCCGGTTCGGCTAAAAAAATAATTAAAAAATTTAATTAATTTTTAAAATATTTTATTTAAATTCTTACCACTTTTTAAATATAATAATATTTTTTATTCATAACTTATTTACCAACAATAACAACTGCATATAATTGTTGTTTTCGATTATATACTGAGGTAAAATTATCCAATTAAAACAATAAGTTAAAAACTTTTTTATTCGAACAATTAATTTTAAAAAGTTAACTTAAAAACTAATTTACCAAACAACTTGTTTTGCACTAAATTTAATTTTTTTGCTAAAAACTAAAAAACCTCAAAAAAATTAACTTTAAACTAATAACAATGGGGGCCTTAATAATAATAATAATAATAACATTTTAACTCTGTTACCAAACAAATTCGTGCGTACCCGGTTTCCGGCAGTGAAGTCCCGACCGGGGAATGTTTGACCATTAATGACAGCCTTGACAACTTCGCAGATGGGATTGAAGATGATGACGTAATATGGTCCCTTCGAAATATACAATTTGTTTCCGAGGATGCATTTTCTAGCGTGATTCATAGTTGCTTCCCACATTTTCTCTGACATCCCAACCCCTAATATCTGTTTCAAATTAATGAAAAGGGGATGTTAATTATTTTAGAGACAAAACAGAAAATGACTAAAACAAATTACTCTTTTTAAATATTACAACCAAATGTAAAGTTGTCATTTTTAAACAAAAAAGGATTCGTGGAACCCACTTTGGGTCTCGCTTTCGTTAATTGTCTAAATACTTTGTTTCATTAATCTCAATATATAAATTATTTATGCATAAAATAAAATTAATTAATATGGTTGCATATTATTAAGTTAGCGTTCTTAAAAAAATTACACAGTTTACATTTTTTTTACAACAAGTGTGATTTATTTAAGTATTTAATAATATTCGATTAATTTTATTTTTTACATATTGATCTATACGCTATAATCTACAAAATGAATTATTCGATTCATCATAATCAAAACCGAACTAGATCCCAAGAAGACAAATACCACTCTACTATTGGCCCATTCAACAACTTAGATACTCAATTCTATTAAAAAAAATTTAAAAAAAAACATGTCAAATGATATTTCTTTAAAAACCAATAAAAAAAAGTGGTTTAAAAGCAATGTTGTTATTAGATGGTTTACTTTTTTCTTCTTTTATCTTTTTCGCTAAAATGACCCCCAAAAAAATTCCAAACCCCCTCCCAAAAAACAAAAATTAATTCGTCAAATGTGAGCTAACCTAAACACCCAGTTAAAAAAAGAAAAAAAAAAACCCAGAAACCTCAGCCTAATTTTGATTATTAAAGAGAGATAGAAACCTTTTTAAGCTTGTCTGGCTCCACTATAGACATCTTCAAGAATTCTCGGACATTGTTAATGCCAACTGAGACTAGCTTCTTATGAAAAACTCCATCTTTCCCAATCTTCTCAAGCCTCCAAACATCGTCGTCTAGCATCGGCGGATGATGCTTTCTGTACACTATACATATCACGAAAAAAGATACAAATAAATTACATATCTATTTTATTTTCAACGAAATTCATTAGTACCATATGTTTACCCAAAGTACTATGAATGTGTATTTTAATTCCCATTATTTGTTTTCATTATATTTTAGGTATTAATATCCTGCATCGGATGCAAACAATGTCCATATTGGACTTTAACCTGATTGGTAACTTTTAAGTTTTTTAAATTTTTCAACTTTTTTTTTTGTAACTAAAAATCTAAAAAAAAAAAAGAATTTGTTTTGTAGCTTAAATTTCTTAGTTAATAAGATAAGTTGTTAGTAACTTAGGTTTTGAGCTTTTAACTTTTTAATTAAAATGACAAAATTAATTTATCCTTTACTAATATGTGCTAAATTTAGTTTCTACTATGTAATGAGAACAATTTTGTCATCAAATTGGTATGTG
Source organism: Heliamphora exappendiculata (assembly GCA_034768845.1). Lineage (NCBI taxonomy): Eukaryota > Viridiplantae > Streptophyta > Magnoliopsida > Ericales > Sarraceniaceae > Heliamphora > Heliamphora exappendiculata. The sequence goes on along the minus strand of JAOTRH010449443.1, from coordinate 22,394 downwards.
ATACGTATTGGGAAGCACACGAAAAAAAAAAAAAAAAAAAACTAAATTGTCCTAACACATGATTTGAATGAGTTGCATCTATATTACAATTTACCTAAGTTGATGTGATATTTATCTTTGATCCTACTGTTTAGGATTCTTCTATGCATTCAACGGTGAGATTAAACGAGAGAAAAATTATTAAAATGTACGAATAATTTTAAAAAATTAATAGTAATATTTTTAGGCACAAACAATTTCTAGTTTTTTACAAGACAAATAACTTAATTAATTACTTTTTGAGTTTCTAATTAAAAGATAAAAATTAAAATAAAATGACCTTGCCAATAAGATTCTAATACAACTATGTAAGACTCAATTTCAACTTGTCTTTTGAGTTTTTATTCTTAGAACATTTTCAATTACACTTTTTAAATTTTTATCAAATGATTCTCTAAAAAAACTAAAAGCTATTTTAAACAGTCACTTTTTTACTTTCAACTTCAACTATACACTCTATTTTAGTGAGTCGTGAATTTTTTATTATTTTTATAAAATTAAAAATATAATAACTTAATTTTTTAAATTCAAAATATAATAGTTTTTTATAAAAAAAAAAAAACTTAATCTCTATTTATAAAAAATATTATTCATACCTCATTTTCAACTTAATCTATTAAATAAATACATATATATATATATATATAGTGTAATATTTATTATTAAAATAAGATAGGAAGTTGGATTTGACTCTCCCAATGTAGGGATGGTCTTAGATGAACAAATGCATGAGATTAGTTGTTGAGTTGGCGAACCAAAGAGAAATTACTCTGTGAAAAGAAATGCCAACGTTCAATGAGATGTGCTCATTTAATATATGAGCACATCTTATGTATTATTTTAAAGTAAAATAATCATACTGACATGTTATAATTATTGATCTTAATGAAGAATTAATCTATAAAATTCTAAATATATAAGACGTTACATTCTTATAGGATAAATTCGCGTTGAGAATACAATAATGTAACAGAGTTAGATCAATGCTTGTACCGAATTGGGAATGTGGGATGCCAATAATGGGGGACGACAGTCTTAGTTCAAAACTAGTTTTCAAGTCGTTCAAGATTCAAATTAATATTGACCCCTCAATGATTCAAACCCCAAAGTACGCGAATCCGTAGAGTAGCAATTGGCCATGTTTGGGAAAATGTGCTTATTTTGTTTATTTTTGTTTTTTTTTATTTTTTTATTTTTTTTGATTAATTTTTTTTCCAAACCGTCTTGATGACATGAACTTAAAAAGTGTAAAATTTTAATCAAAATATGAAAAAATTCCACTAAAAACGAAAATAAGCAACATTCGATTTGGCTTATTGACTTATTTTTATTATTTTTATCTTTTTTAAACTTTTTTTTTTATATTTTGATCAAATTTTTTTATTTTCTCGGCACGTCTCAATAAGAAAAATCTAAAAAATATAATAGTTTAACAAAATGATAAATTTTTTTTACTAAAGACGAAAAATTTATAATGAAAAATAACTTAATAAGTCAATAATAAATAATTGCATATACAATAAAGACTCGTTTAATATATTGGATGAAATTAAATAGGCTAAAAAGGATAAGTAATTAATATTACGGGACCTACGTATTTTTTTAATATCAAGAAATTATTAAATTGATTATTTGTACAGTGAAAAATTTAATTAATATCTGATTACGGTGAGATAAAAAATAAAATAAAAATTATAAAGTTATTTTTGACTGTTAAATAAAGAAAAAAAAAATCTAAATTTTGATACTAATAGTAACAAGAGAGTGTATAATATTATTAATATTATAAATAAGACATTACTAATTTATCATTTATCAAATTATTAATCTTAGTCTAGCGATATAAATTCAAAATTAGTTATCAAAAAAAGTCAAAATTTAATTTTTGGATCCCATATAATTTTTATCAACTTGGTATTTTCCAAACAAAAAGCTGCAATACTTTAGCTTTAAAATGGGAAACCATTGACCAGAAACAGTCGTTCCTAGAAGCAGGACGCGCTAACATTACGCGGTTAGGGGGAAAAAAAAATTGAAAGATTCAATAGTGGGCACCTTTTGTTTTTCCTTTTTCTTTATCTTTTTAAATTTTGGTTTTAGTTACTGTGATTTTAGATTTTCGTTATGATAATTTTAGACTTAGTTATAATAATTTAGGCTCTATAATATCCATCCTAATATAGTGTGCACTTTTTAGTTATTTAACTTTAATTTTTAATTATTACAAGTTTGGCTTTTTAGTTATTTCGATTTTAAATGTAATTATAAAAATTTTAAACTCGTATGTAATTTTTTTAATTTATATTTTTTAGTATATTAAATTCATCTTTTATTATACAAATTTTACGTTCAAAAAAATTGTGCAGATGCTAGGCACTTACCTAAATAGTGGGTGCACATTATAATATTATTATTCAAAAAAATTAAGCGTAAATAACGTATCACGTGCCATCCTGATGCTGTATTATATTTTATATTAATCATAGATTATCATGTACTTTTCACTGTTGAAAGATTATCAATCAAGATTAGGTGGGTTGAATTAGACTAAAAATATATCTAAACGCTATATGTTTAGTTTTTATCTCTTCAGACTATTTTCTTTTTATAATTGGGTATTTGAACTAATTTGTGTGCATTTTAATTAATTTTAAGGTCTTAAAATTAATAGCTATTCTCCAGTGACTCCGAAGGAATTTCAACCAGTGATTATTGAAGAGTAAATAATCCCTTAGACTATTAATTATACGTTTGTATCGTATAATTAAAACTAATAATTCGGTGAATACCGAAATATTAATATCTCATTCATATTATTAATAATATCAACCTCTCCTTGTATTATTAGTATTTGATGGCTTCAAATTGTTGTTTTTTATTATCAAATAATTAGAAATAATTATATAATTTTTATTACACTCTAACTAAACATGAATTAAAATTTTTACAGTCATATAATCTATTCTATATCCCCTAGTATTAAAAAAAAAAAAGAACAGGTGAACCTACAATATTATTTATATTTTATATTCTATTTAATTTTATTTAAAATACCAAACGTGCCCTGTATGTATATAAAAATTGCTTGTGGTTAGAAGCATCCCTTTTTATCTTTATGCTCGTTAACATGGTTACAAATTACACAACGCGTAATGATGTGTTTGATATTATTTACATTAATAATTTATTAATTATAATTTATAGTAAAAATTTATGAATATTTAATAAATATATTAACTTACCGTTGAAACTAGAAATTTATAGAAAAAAATAATAATAATAGCTTTTAATAGGAATTATGAATTTTTTTTAAAAAATTATAATTTATTACCAAAATTAATAACTAAAAAAAAAACTAAAAACTAACCTAAAAAAACTCAACCAATACCTATAACAATAACTATCCCTATGTAAGGGTTAGGAGAATCAGTTTCAAAAGTGATAAATAACTTTAAAAAGAGAAAAACTTAATTCTAGCTGTTTGTTGACTTTTACCGGTATCTATTTATATACCTATTTATCTATTTATACATATAGGCCCCGTATGAGGTAATTATTTATTTTTTAGTAAGTTTTTTATTATTTATTTAATATATTATGTTTTTTACTCCTCTTATCGAAACAAGTTAAAATAGCTTTTTTTATTAAAATTTTTAAAAAAATAAAAAAATAAAAAAAAAACTAAAATAAATAATAAATTAAATTGTATATTACTTATTTTTTGTAAAACTACAGTAAAAAGCTGTTGATTCTCACAATACTTTTCAAGGAAATTTTATTAATTTATTGATTAATAGAATTAGATATTTTTCTTCGGGGAATAAGTGCATTTATTTCTATGTTGTTTTGTAACCAATGATTGAGAGTAGCTTTTCTCAGCAACTCATTCTAACAAAATGAACTGAAATTACAAATAAATATATAAATAAATACCACTTAAGGCCTTGATTGATAATTTTGTTTTTTTTGATTTTTTAGCTAAAAATATTAAAAAATTAAAATTATTAATTTGGCAAAAAATTAAAAATTTAAAAATTTTAAAAATTAAATTAAAACATAAACTTCTACTATTTTTAAAATACAATAATAATCTTATTTATAACTTATTTATTATTACTGACTATATATAATTATTAATACTAAATATATAAAAGGATAAAATTATTTACTTTGAACAAAAATTAAAAAAATTAACTTTTTATTTAAATAATTAAATTTAAAATATTACCTTAAAAAATTAGTTATCAAACAACACTTTGAACTAAATTTATATAATTTTTTTTATTAAAATTTTAAAAAATAAAAAAATTAATTTTTAAATTAATTGTGAATCGAGGCTAAGTGTGTAATTAGATCAAAGGAGGCTTGCTAATTTACAGCTACTATACAAGTGGTTACTTCCAGCATTTTTTATTTTAAAATTGCAGTATTTTAATTTAAGAAATAGTTTTTAGGTACCTTTTAAAGTTTTAATCTGTTTGGTAATGTTTTTAATCTAGACTCTGTTTGATAATAATGTTTTTACTTTTTTATCAATAAATTATAAATATACATTTATTCATAATTATTAATATCGTGCTGGACAGTGTATCGGTATTTTATTGGTATAGTACGTACCGATATGAATAAAATATCGACTATTGTTTCAGATTTATCGCAATAAAATATTATATATATATTTTTAAAAATTATTATTTAATAATAAAATTTTAGTATAATATAATTATTTATTTAAGATAATATTTTAATTAATTAGTCTAATTTAAGTTTTAACTTTTAATCTCATTGTTTATAAATAAAATTTAATATGTAATTTTTTTAATAATAATTTAACATTGATTAGTTTTAGAACTTTTTCTTTATGCTATATTTGATACTTGAATTAAAGTATAAAAATAAAAAAACAAAAATAGAAGTAAAAAATAAGTAAAAATTATTTTTTTTAAAAATTTAATTATGAAATGGTACGTATCCGGCATTACCGGTATTGGCTGATAATGGTCGGTACGGTTGGTACATATCGATATTTTAATCGGTACAAAATTAAGTAATTAATATATCGATATTGTTCAAAATCAGTACGTATCGAACTATACAGATCGATACGATACGGTATGGACAACTATGCATTTCTATCTATTGTCACTTTTCAAATATTTTAATTTTTTTTGACTTTTGAATCATAAAAAATAAAAATAAATAACATAAAATTTGATTTATTGGCTTATTTTGACTTATTTTTATTGTTTATAAATTTTTTTTATATTTTGATTAATTTTTTTTATATTTTCTGGCTCATCTCTATTAGAAGAATTGAAAAATATAATAATTTGATTAAATGATAAAAAAATCTCACTAAAGATAAAAATAAATAAAATTAAATATGCAAATAATCAATTATCCCAAATAGGGCTATGTGTCTAACCCTCCATTTGGATTGCGACAAGGTGTTTGGCTATGTTTTTGTTGTTAATTTTTAATTTTATATTATTAATTTTAATAATAAATTTTAATTTTTTTTAAATATTTATAATTTCTGTTACAAATTATAACTATTATTTTTTATTTTAATTATAAATTTACGCATTTATCAAGCACTCCCAAATTCATTACAAATAATAATATACATTTTATAAGTTTTAGCAATGCCAAAACACTTTCGTAGCTTTTTTCTCTGTATTTATTTTTTCATGTATTGATTTGAATTTTTTATTCTTTATTTTTTATTTAATTAAAAACTTTAAAAATTTAAAAATTTAAATTAAATTTTAAGTGAAGAAAATGTTGTATAAAAAACTAGTATATCGAAACTTACATTCCCCGCGGTGGTCTTTGACGACGAAAGATTCAGTGACGGCTTCCCGCACCATGACAGCCGAGCCGCTTCCCGGAGCCACTCTCGCGCCGAGCCTGAACTTTCTGCTCCGAATCCAACTTGAATTATCCGTGAATTCGATTTCTCCGACAGGGGCAAACCCATCCCTGACGGTGACCGTCAGTTCTCCGGCGAGCAACGGCCGCTTCCCCGCTCTCTCCCTCACGATACTCTTTACGAACGCTTCCGCTGTCCATTTGTCGCCGTCTCCGGGAGGAAATTCGCCGTCGAGAACCACGATCTCTACTTTGATCGGAAAAGGGAGAGTCGCCGGAGCCAATTGATCGGCGGTTGAGTCGACGAGATGGATCTGGATCGGAGAGTTATCGGCGGCGAGTATCTTGGTGCCGGTGAAGATCGGGAGAGAGAGGTTTTTAGAGAAAATGAATTGGAAGCTTGAAGGTTGTTCAAGTGGTTGGATTCGCAGGGAAGGAGACGTAGTTAATGATCTTCCCACCTCTTCATTCACCTGAAACGCATAATTCAATTCTTTCATCAGAATTACTATTCAGTATAAACGGATCGGTAAAATTACTTATAATTTAAAATAATTAGTTTAAATTTTTCCGTTTATAACATGTGAATTTATAATTATTTATTTTTAAATTATGATTTCTTTTACGAATAATATGCTTCATTCACCTTAAACCCCTATTCAATCTCAAAATACTATTTTTTAAAATATTTTATTTGAACTCTTTCTGAATTCTAAAAGATAATAATACTCATTGTCAATAATTTATTTACTATTAATTTTAACTATATATAATTATTATTATTATTATTATAATTAAGCATATAAAAAAATAATACTATTTAATTTGAATAAAAAACTAACTTAAAAACTAATTTACTAAATAATCTATTTTGAACCAAACTTGCCCTTTTGATTAAAAATATCAATAAAATAAAATAAAATAAAATAAATAAACTTTTAAACTAGTTGCCAATTAGACTCTTAAAATAAATGATTTAGATTCAACTGTTTGTTTGTGGCATTTATCTATTTAATTTAAATTATGAGTAATTTTATAAATATCTTCTATACATATGTAATTTGTAGTTTCATTAGCAGTTCAGTTATGCTCTATTTTTTAATTTAGTGCAAATGTTTTCACTCTAAACATTCCTAGAATTAATAAAAAGAATATATAGAAAAGGCCTTCATTAGTAATTAGTTTAAAAGTTATCCCTTAAGCATGTGTTCTTTTTTTGTAAAATGATTTATTTGGGCTAAAACTAGCTGGTTTAGTAAATAAACTTTTTAAGCTATTTTTTTTATAATTGATTGTTTGGGTAACTAAAAAGGTTTTAGTTATAGAAAATGTTAACCACTACTTATTAGGCGGTGACGAATTCTGAGTATCAAGAATTTAACTCTTAGTACTCAGAGTTTAAATTCTTATTATTGTTATTCATCGTCCGATAAACAGTGATTGACAAGACTCTTTGGTTATAAAATCTTTTGTTATATATAGTAAAATTAAGTATAAGCAAGTAAATGATTATTGAAGAATGTGAGGCATCATGGTAATACCACTCTTCTGAGCATTGGCTCCAGGGCTGAACAGAAGTTCTTTAAGCAATTCACCATCACTACTTCCCCAATTACACTGTCAACAGAGATAAATTAACCAGTCAAATTCTAAAAGTTGTGCCATGATCAATAACCATTGAAGCATGCAATTAATCTAAGCTCCTACAGTTTGAAGTAACAATAATAATAATAATAATACAATAGGGTTCTAAATATCAATCGTTATGTTATGTGTTAGTTGATACATAATGAGATTTTTGGGCTTTTGATACCGACTTTTAGTCATAGAACTAATAATGCTTGATATCGATCGATATATGATCGTATATCCATACTAGTACATTTTTCAATGTCTCAGTTTAAAAGTCTAAAATACAAAATTAAAAAAATTGAACATCAATTGTAAAAGAAGCCATTTGCATATATATATATATGCCTAGCTCACATAAATTGTAATAGTTAGAATCATGTTTTTGCAATTGAAGTCTCCAAAATACAGTTAGTAGTAACAATAATACTAAGAATACAATAATACTCTAAATATCAACCGTTATGTATTATATTGGTTGATACACAACAAAAGTTTAGATTTAAATATCAAAACTTATCAATACATATATAGTCGATATTATCATGTATCAATCGATCGATATGTGCTTATATCACCAATACCGATACCTATTAATTTCGATACAGCTATTTAAAACTCCGGAATAACAAAATGGATTACACACCAATTGTAAAAAAATAATCCTTTTCATTCACGTACAGGTGGAACTCACATAAATTTGAATGAATAGAACATTTTTATACTTGATGGGTAATTTATTTATGTAATATTTTTAGTTTCCAGGATATAGAATGTGAGAAACTGAAATTCATGCCTCCCAAACGAAGGATAGCAAATCAAAAAAAAAAGAAAAAGAAAAAGAAAAAAAGAAGCATATATATATATAATTGAGTTCTAAAACATACGAGGTGAAGGAAGGTCTGGTTCTCATTCTTTTTCCATTTGGGTGATCTGGGTCGGACTTAGATTCGTCGAAAAACCGTTTAGCTGCCATTATTTAGAGAATCAAAACCACCAACTGCAACAAAATCAACCTATAATCTTAGAGAGAGAGAGAGAGAGAGAGAGAGAGAGAGAGGAGAGGAGGAGGATGGAGCTTTGAGTGGTGGCGACTCTATCTTATCGCCAAGAGGCAATGGGATGAAAGAAAATGCATGCAAAGTAAATATATATGTAGAGATTATTATTGTATATTCATATTAAATAAATTAATTGAGAGAAAGTTCTAGGAATGATAGGAGGAACCATCTGGGCAGGTAGAGGAGTGAAATGACCTAAGCAACAATGATGTAATGACTTGGGCGTCAACCCGATCTCCACGGCAAGTGTTGGCTTTTTGTCAAGATTTGAATTGGGCGGGTTGGATTTTTTTGGGTGGAGTTTCAGGCCCGGCCCGCGGCGGGTTTCGGCTTTTTTGAATAATTTATTTATTTTACAGTTGTTCTTAATGTTTTATTGCTTTTATATATAATAAATAACAGTATATTATTATGTATTTCTTATATTTATTTTAGTTTACAAATAAACTTATTATAGTTATTATTTTTTATTATTATTTAATTTTTATACATTTACTTTTTGAGATATTTGAGGATTAGTTTTTTTTAAACCTCATAAGGGTATTAGTTTTACTATATTTATTTTATTAATTTTAGTCTCATCATAAATTAGGATAAAATTTTATAATTAATTTACCCTTATTTAAAGGATTATTGTTACGCCCCAAACTTTTAAAAAATATTTCAAGTGTCAACGGTTCTAGAAATTTTGACAAAATTTTTCTTATTTTTTTAGATAATTCAATAACTTTTTCAACTGTTTACAAAATAACCTGAAATAATACAAATAATGTAACATGCACAGACTCTGCCTGAAATTTACCAACAAAATCACAACTCAATACTAAAATACAAACTATTCACCCTACATTCTGATGCATATATTTTAAACCTCCAGTTTTAAAATAATAATATAAACCAACGTACATAATTACCAAGATAAAATATTCAAGTACGTTAATCCAAACTACTGATACGAAGCAATTAAAAAAATTAAACTTAAAGCCAATACCAAAAAAAACTGAACAAAAGTTATCAAAACACTACTGTGAGTGCATTATTAATACGAAAAATTCGTCTTAGCTTCTTAAAAAAGAATCGATTTTGTTTTGTCATTCACCATAAAAAAATTTAACGACCGAGGTCCAGTTTTAATGTATGAGGTCTAGTTGGACCCTAAAACAGATAAATTTATCTGTATTACATAAATAAGGAAAAAGATAAATTTATCTGTATATTTTATACGTATTTTAAAAAGAGACAGTATTTTTTATACAAATAAATTTTAATTAATTATTTGTATGCTTATTTATGCAAGACAGATAAATTATTTGTATGCTTTATACGTGTTTGTATGTTTATTTATGCAGGACAGTGCTTATTTATGTAAGTTATTTGTATGCTTATTTATGCAAGACAGATAAATTTATCTGTGTGCTTTATACGTATTTTTACAAAACAGATAAATTTATCTGTATAAAGAACACAGATAAAGTTATCTATTTTGCATAAAATAAGACGACAGATAAATTTATCTGTGTGCTTTATACGTGTTTTTACAAAATAGATAAATTTATCTGTATAAAAAATACAGATAAATTTATCTATTTTGCATAAAATAAGACGACAGATAAATTTATCTGCGTGCATTACATATAAATTTATCTGTCTGTGTTAAATTTATCTGTGTTGTAGGCGATTGGATCTCACGCGTTAAAAATTTTGTTGGTGAATTTTGCGCGTTAAAACTTATTTTTTTGATCTTTGGCTGAAAACTCCTTATTAATATTCAAATAGTTCTCAACAAAAATTCTAGAAGTGAAATTACTCATGAGGTACAACTGCACCTAGAATGACCAAATACATGAACAAAGCAGATGGGTCAATGTTTATCAATAAACAACAAATGCAAGTATGCAAGAGATAGATGAAACATATCCCAATTGAAATAAAAATAAAATGAAAGTATGCAATGTCCCATTTCATTAGATCCATAAATCTTTAACAATTTTGAGGTTTTCTATTAAACTTTCAATTAATTCATAGTAATATGACACATTTAAGAGAGTAAACAACCATCTTATCACACCCCCAAAATCTAATAACTTCATCAACAAGAATATACACATAATTCAATCACAGATAACACAATCTTATGGCCTTACAACCCTCCTGGATATTAGCTATAACAAATACATCGAAACATCCAAACAAGATTTGATATAACATAGACTTACAAAAAAATGAAGACGGTATCTCACAACCAAATAAATCACAAACAGAGAGAAAAATAATAACACACCAGATTTACATAGAAACCCTATGAGAAAATTATCTCACGGGATGAAAACCACGGACCGACACACCAACAAATTTCACTATTAAAAAATAAGAAGTTACAAGACCTCGGACGCTTAGGAATTACAAACACTTACTCGGAACAGCTAACTCTGAAAGTCATTCGCAAGTTTTTGCGAACTTGCTATCTTGATTTAACCGCAACCACGAAACTCACGCTTCAATCCCGTATCCAATGGCTCCATTTCCACGGCCGATAATCATGGTGGTCAAAACAATGTGTGTAGGTGTGAATGAATAAACTAATCTAGATCAGCAAAACATGAATCTAGATAGAAAATATGGGATTCAAGAATCAAAACAACTAGCCTATCATGTGCCTTTTTTCATGCCATTCAAAATCCTAGGTAAAACATAATTATATTAGGTTAGAAAGTCCTAGGAATTTACACCACTAGCAGTGTCCAGTCATATCCAGCGGATATCACATGACTAGCGATGTATAGCGAGTTATCAGTGCTGTCCAGCGGATAATACACGTCCAGCGCTATCCACCTGAAGGAGAGCACTGACTAGCGAATCTCAAATAAAAGATTTTGTAAAAACATTTCTTCAATAAACTCGTAGAGGTCTGTGCCTATAAAAAAAATACAACGTGATGTGATCGTGCATGGTACAATGATCATATACCTAAGGGAACTTGAGCAATAAGGTTGTAGAATTCTCTTACGAAAGATATTGTGCATTCACAACCTCTAACATTATAACTCAAAGAAAACTTTCAAAAATCTCAACAGAACAGACTCTGGTAGTTTTATCTTACGAAAATCGTCAAAAATTATAAAATCTCTCCATTTGGCATTTTCGTGACAAAACTCCATAAACAAATACATGAATCCCAAAAATAATACAAAGAGACCTAGCTAAACTCAAGACACCTACAAACTCGAGCCAGTTGAACTCTTCACATCAAATCTTGAATCTGGATGTTCCTATAAATCTGTAATAGCCACTCACAAATAGATAACTTCATGAAACGCATGGGATAGTGAAATATTAAATACTTTGCGCGAAAGGTAAGGCAATCCAGCACACTCGAACAGGATGATATTAAGAGTATACATAAATATGAGTAAAATCATTATCCAAGGTAAACATGTGGTCTAAACCAACATAAACATGAAAGAGAAATTTTTTTATTGTTTTAAAAAAAACATGCTAGACAACCATGACTACATAACCAAATTGTCACTACTACGACACTACGACTGGCCAAACATAAAACACTACTACGACACTACGTTTAGCCAAACACGAAACATTACTAAAACACTACTACCAAAACATTAAACATTACTACCAACTACTGCTCATTGTTACAATTTTTAGCGATTTTCGTAAGACAAAACTGTCGGAGTCTGTTCTGTTGGAATTTTGGAGAGTGTTCTGTGAGTTGTAATGTTAGAGGTTGTGAAGATACAATATCTTCAGTTAGAGAATTCTACAACCTCATCGCTCCAGTTTTCTCAGGTGTATGATCATTATACCATGCACTTTCACATCACGTTGCATTTTTTTATAGGCATAGACCTCTACGAATTTATTAAATAAATATTTTTACAAAATCTTTCATTTGAGGTCCGCTAGTCAGTGCTCTCCTTCAGGTGAATAGCACTGGACAGCACTGGTAGCTCACTATACAGCGCTGGTCATGTGATATCCGCAGAATACCACTGGACACTGCTAGTGATGTAAATTCCTAGGGCTTTCTAACCTAATATGATTATGTTTTACCTAGATTTTTGAGTGACAAGAAAATAGGCACATGAGAGGCTAATTGTTTTGATTCTTGAGTCCCATATTTTCTATCTAGATTCATGTTCTGCTGATCTAGATTAGTTTATTCATTCACACCTTCTACACACATTGTTTTGACCATCATCATCATTGGCTATGGAAATGGAGCCATTGGATATGGAGATCAAAGCGTGAGTTTTGTAGTTGCAGTTAAACCAAGAAAGCTAACGGGGTTAGATACACTTGCGGTTGATAGCAAGTTCGCAAAAGCTTGCGAAAGACTTTCAGAGTTAGGTGTTTCGGGTAAAGTTTTGTAATTCCTAAGCGTCTGAGATCTTGTAACGTCTTATTTTTTAATAGTGAAATTTGTTAGTATGTCGGCCCGTGGTTTTCATCCCGTGAGATAATTTTATCGTAGTGTTTCCACGTAAATTTGGTGTATTATTATTTTTCTGTCTGTTTATGATTTATTTGGTCGTTGGTTACCATTTTTATTTTTTCAATTAGTATCAGAACAAGGTTGCTCGTGTTGGTTTAACCTCCTGATATAGATCCGTATAAGGCATTTTATGGAGTCGAATTTTCCTAGAGAAGGTGGTTCTGTAACCAGACCACCTTGGTTTGATGCGAATAATTATCCCTATTGGAACGCTAGGATGAGAGTTTTCTTAAAATCATTAAATAAGCGAGTGTGGCTCTTTGCTGAATTTGGCTACGAGTCTCTAACTACTACTAATGCTGTGTCTAAGCAACTTAGACACAAAATTTACACTGAATGGGAAAAACTGACATTGAAAACATGGGATATAATTCTAAGACATTGTATGTCATCATTAATGCGGTCAGTTCGAGTGAATTTAAGAGGATCTCAAATTGTAAGAAAGTCAAGGAGGCTTGGGATATCTTAAGAATTACCCATGAAGGAACTCAAACTGTGAGGGAAATTTATCCTTTATGGTTACCTTATTTAGAGCTCTATAGTCCACACAAAATCTCCAAGTGTTATCCTTCTTTTTCACTAGCATCATAGGAGATGAGAATGGACTGGTGCTTGCTCTTATAATCCCAGATGATAACATCTCTTGAACCAATCTTTCAATTTCGTTCTTTTGAATGTAGGGGTATCGATAAGGTCTCACATTAATGGCTTGGGTTTCAGGTTTTAAGGGTATCTTGTGGTCATGAGATCTTGTAGGAGGAAATCCTTTTGGTTCTTCAAATACCTGGGCATACTACTTCAATATCTCTTCAATTTCCTCGACTGTACCTATAATTTTTTGATCAGCTTGCAGTAAGAACACTTGAGCTAAAGCACCTTGAGAGCTTTTGTTAACAAATTTCTTACTGGGTATCTCAATTCTTCTGGTCTACAGCCTTTTAGTACATGCCTTCTTTCTTTCCAACTAAACTCCATAGTTAGCTCCTTAAAATCCCAAGTTACAGGTCCAAGAGTTGATAACCATTTGATCCCAAAAACCATATCACATCTTCCCAGTGGTAGGATTCTCATATTAGTACTAAACTACGTTCCTTGCATCTCCCAATTAAAATTCTTACACTCAGCTATACTACTCAATTTCTCTCCACTAGCTACAGAAACTGTTAAAGGGTATGTCTGCTGAACCTCACACCTAGTTCTCTTTGCAATATGGGGGTACAAGAAGTTGTGAGTGCTACCTGAATCTATGAAAATCATTATCGACCTCTTCTTGATGTTCCCTTTGACTTTTTATAGTCCTGTAAGAGGTATTTCCGGTCAATGCGTGTAGTGATATAACCATTTCCTCACTTGTCTCCATTTCTTGATTTTTCTATTGTTCCCGAATTTCTTCATCTGTATGTTCTTCCTTCTCTGTTTCTTCTTTCTCAGCCTCTAATAAGTAGAATTGTCACTTTTTGCAAATGTGCCTTATAAAATCGTTAGTTATAAAAAAATCTTACAACCCCGACGTTACACCCACAACCAATGATAGTAAGTATGTTTTTGCCGAATTCACGTGCGCCAACTCCTGTACTTGACCACCGTTGAAACCTATCACCGGACTTCAATGCTGACGGACTCCTCCACCAGATTTCAACACTTGAGAATCCTCTCAAGCGACTCCACGAATCCAAACTGATTGTTGAAGTTTTGATTGACATAATGATTGGCTTGAATGAACAGAAGCTAACGAATCATCAAGTTGTCGTTGACTAGCTTGCGAGCATGTAGACTACCTTGCGAGTATGATAGAATAATATCAAGAACTCTATATGGAGGCTAGGTTTTCACAATATAATAATGAGGCGCCGATAACAAGTAACCCTAGTTTCCTATTTATAGGAGACTACCAAAACCCTCGCTACTGTTGCTCTTTAAAACTTGTCTCGTCGAGAACCGCTCAATCGATTTATTCACCGCTCGAGCGGTGAAGCCTACACTGTAGTTATTTTGTTGCAGAATATGAAATACCGAGAGGTGTAAATGACCGCACGATAGACCGCTCGAGCGGTCTGTTGGGCGGTCTAATACCGCTTGCTATTTTTTGATATTTTCTATTCCGTTTACGTAGTCTTGTAATATTAAAACCAAAACTCGCACAAGATAAGAACAAAAATATCAACAAATACAATTAATAAATTGAATACACATTTGTCACATAATTACCAAACTAAAAACGAATTAAATCGATGCCAAAATTTGTAATAATTTCTCTCTTTGACAATTCTGTAACAAAACTCAACAAACTAACTAACCCAATTAAACAAGCTAACAAAACAAAACAATAAAAAAACAAACTCATACACAAACAAAAATTTTCACTCAAAATACTCCATCTCAAACTTAACTCACACTAAAACTATTCAAAAAAAATTTACTCCTCCTCAAACTTAACAGTTCTATATATATATATATATATATATATATAGACAATTGAAGGAAGTGTAAATGGTCCAGGAGCCACACCAAATAATGTACATATATGCAAAAACGGGTAAACCAAAAAATGGAGTTGAGGATAAAACCAATTCCGACCACACAAAACAAGCACAATGTACAAATATGTTGTTGTCTCATCATTTACACTCAATGAAAAATAAATCACTAATTTTTTTGAGAGAAAAAGAAACACTAAAACAAGTGAGCCCAAACAGGGCCTGATTCTGAATGCAATTCATACCAAGTCTGCTAGTGAATATCGATTCATTCTGTTTCAACGCCTCATAGGGTTTGAGATAGTTTTTATTTGCCTTTTTCATTGTTACTTTTTTTATTTTTTTGTCTAAATTTTTTACTTTTTCAATTTGCCATAAAAAGACAAATCTAAAAAGTACAACCATCTTAGCTAATGTTGAAAAAGTTTAAACTCTATTTGGTTTAGCTTTTTTAGTGCCTTTTTATGATTTTTTTGTCTTTTATGAATTTTTTTACTTTTTTGAACTAATTTTTTTACTTTCTTAATTCATTTGATAAAACAAATCTAAAAATATAACTATTTTAAAAAAATAAAATAAAATCACTAAAAATAAAAAAAAAACCACATAAAAGCCTTAAAATAGCCTTTTTAGTCTTATCTAAACATTTTTTATTTTTTAATCAAATTTTCTTATTTTTTTTTGTTTCTTATAACAAAAAAAATCTAAAAAATATTATCTTTTAAACTAACATAACATTTTTTCACTAAAAAGCGACAAAAAAAACATATAAAAAAACTAGCTACTAAAAACCAAAAATAAGCCTCACAAAAGCCTTAAAATGATTTTTTTGATCTTATCTCATCTTTTTTTTTTGGGTTAAACTTTTACTTTTGTAATTTCTGGTGACACAAGTAATCTAAAAAGTATCTTTGTTTGGGCCATAAACGTAAAATTCTTTCACTAAAGACAAAGAACATATTAAAACAAGCTATCACTAACAGATACCTAGAACACAATAAACTAAAAGTGAAATGCGCACACAGTCTCAATAGCATTCCCAGAAAGAGAAAAAGAGCAGTTCCTCAAACCAGAAACAAAAATGTTGCTCTAATTCAAAAAGGGGGGGAAGAAGTGAGTAAACAAATACAAATGTATCCGAAGCAAGGAAAAAAAACGATGTATTTGCACCAAATGTTAACATAAATTGGTAAGAACGTTAAATAATAATAATAATAATAATAACAATAATAATAATAATTGTTCCTGGTCCCCGGAGGAGTTAATATATCCATTAATTAAAAACTCGTGTCCTGTGGAGGGAATATGAAAAAAGAAAATAAAAGGTAAGTCCCTCGGATGATGAATTTTGCCTCTTTTGCTCCCAGATATTGAGTCACAGGTACTTAGCTAACCAGGGTAGCTCCTTGCTGTCTTTCAGTGCAAAAGCAACATCATCACTGTCACAAAAGCAGCACAAAGATCAAAATGCCGGCTACACCTTCTGATACTATTAGAGCTCAGCTCGGGTAGTTCTAACAAATAGGCTGCCCAGTTAAAACTTGCTAATAGTGTGATTTTAATTAGGGTTTTGAACCAGATCATAGGATTAAACAGATACCAAAATTGTCCATTTCTATTCCAAACTCATGGAATGCACACTACCTCAGGCGGAAATCTAAGTGAATCGGTTAAAAACAAAAACAGAAAAAATACATTGTAGATTATTGGTGGCATAGCAATGTTATTGCCACCTTTTATTCTTTATTTTTGGAGTATAGCATTCAGCAATTTGCTTGAACTTTCTTAAAAGGAAAGGCTATGGCTTGGATTAGACGTGAAAGTTTGCCTTTCTTCTAATTTTACTACGTTATTGCCACCTTTTATTCTTTATTTTTGGAGTATAGCATTCAGCAATTTGCTTGAACTTTCTTAAAAGGAAAGGCTATGGCTTGGATTAGACGTGAAAGTTTGCCTTTCTTCTAATTTTACTACGTTATAATAGGGGATTTACATGCATTTCTAAGGGAATGAAGTTCCAAAGTAAAATATCAGATCAGGTTGTCCAAAGAAAACCAATCCCGTGAACAGGGGACCTCGTGCCGCACATCTATTGTAAGCAAAATAGCTGACAGAGCCCAAAAATAAATGAATTATGTTAGTCACCAAACACATATTGTAATGTCTGTACGTCTGCTGTAACTCATGCTTTCACATCCAGAAAACAACTCTGATTATTCTCTTTTCAATTGAAATGAAAATGTAAACTTTTGAAAAATCAGAATGCAGTTCAGTAACAAGATATGATCATGTCAAGGTAACTTGTCCAGGTTAACTATGTTAAGCCAGTAGGGGCCAAGGGCTCAGGGTAGGAAACTGACCTTGGAAAATTGAGTTGCAGCTTTTGTAACCTGTGCCTAGCTCCCGGTTCACATAAAATGACTCTGCATTCACCAAGCTTACAACTGCCAAGAAAAGAAAAAGAATGAAGAAATTTAGGTTTTCCACGTACTTTTAGATGGAAGTATGAGTATAATCTACAATAAGTCCCCAGCTGTCATCAGTTACAATTCTATCGAGGGACATGTAAATGTTGCAATTAAATATAAGCCACAAGAAGTCATCACCTATATGATTGTAGAAGTCATCACCTATATGATTGTGAGATTATTCTGAAAACGACAATCGCATGCTTTAGAAGTGGTAAGAAAGGATCTAAATTTATACCAAGTACCATCAAAGGCAGACAACAAAACTTCTAACCCAATTTTCTTTATTTAACTATTAGATAAAGCAAACAGATCAATAATTTCCCTCACAATTTTCCAAATTCTACGGGATGGCAACAAATGGGTTTGTACCGAACTTGAGATATGTTAATAAACTTGAACAAGCTTAAATAAATCCTTTTCCCAGCAAAAAGATAGGACGTAGCATCTCCAGTTATGCCAAACCCTACTAAGACGTCCAAAAAATAATGAACTGGGATGATAGCAAGCGTGCTAGTGTCAATTGCAAGAGGACAAAAGGACATCATCATCTCCCATCAACCTTCCAGGGTCTGCAAGCGTGGAATGCAAGAGAAGATTCTTACCCAACTTTCAAGAGTGTATCCCACCCGGGAAATGCTTCTCCATTGCTTGTACAGAGACATGAAACAGTCATTGCCAACTGCATACAGAAAGTGGCTGTGAGAAAAACATGCCTAGCAATATTCTACAGGTCTTGTCAAGGAAGAAAGGTATCAATAGAAAGAAAATTGGTGCCCGCAAATGTGGTCTAGTCTCCGGAAGTAAAACATCACCCAAAAGTCGATGTTTGGAATAGCAGCAAAAAGGCCATGTGGGCCCTACTGATCTCAATCACTGAGTCTCACCATAGGTGTTGCGTGATCGTAGCTAAATTTTAAGAGGGTTATGTGAAACCCAAAATGGTCCATCTCATATCTACTTTGTTAAGGAAGAAAGGCATCAATTGAAAGAAAATAGGTGCCTGTAAATGTGATCTATTTTCCGGCTGTAAAACATCACCTTAAAGTCTATGCTTGGAATAGTAGCAAAAGGGCCATGTGGCCCTGTTGATCAATCACTGAGTCTCACCATAGGTGTTGCATGATCGGAGATTAATTTTTAAGAGGCTTATGTGAAACCCAAAAGAGTCCACCTCATATATACGTTTATCACTCTTTCGAACGAACAAGCATAATTTGAATTATCAAATCTCCTAGCATTATTTATCACCACTTTCATGGATGGTATATTGGTATGCTTTTGTGCACCTAATATGTACATATTTGGTTGAACCAATTTTAGGCTTTCAGGACACCTAAAAAAAATTAGAAAAAAGGCTTTCAGGTTACCATGTATGCGATCCATCAACTCCCACAACCAAATCTCCTCTTAGAACAATAAAAAGCAAAATACAAGGAAAAAACAAAAAAAGAGGAAAGGTAAAGAAAAATAAAAGAAAAAGAAATAGCTCTCCATTTACTTTACTTGCTCGTACTTGATAGTGCCCGATGTGGATGAATGAAGGTTCTTACTTGGGAAGACTTTGAATTAATCACTGGCAGTGCCACAAATTACAAGAGCATCAAACAAGATAACAGAAATTTTCTCTAAGCTCGAAGAGTTGACCTTCTCAAAAGTTGTTTCCCCCATTCCTGTTTTATAGAGCTCACGCACCATAGCCGTCAAAAAGATTTTACTCACTTTGGAACAAGTTTTCATTACCTGGATAAAGATATAACATGCATTGGAGTCAATTACAGAAAAACCACAACAGTCATACAAAGATGAAAAAAAATGCACACACACACACACACACACAAGTAAATGTTCCACACCCAATCACCATCTTATAGCTTCTATTTACTTCTGTAATCCTAGACTCCTAGTTAATTTCTCATTTTCTTTCCTCCCTTTCTGCCACACTTGATCAATTTGCAGAATAACAAACACTAAACAAGCTTACTTATCGAAAATAAAAAAACACTAAATAAGCTTGTTTGCTCCAAATAAAACTTTACAATAAGCAACACATGAACATGTGTATTGGTTAACAACCTCATTTGTAGCGGTGTAATTTTGGCCCGGCCGTGGCTCGGGCGGGCCAAGTCTGGCCCGGGCCTAGGCCCGGCGGGATCGCGCCAAATCTTTGGGCCGAGCTAAGCCTTTCTGTTCAGGGGTCGACCTAAACCCTCAGGGTACTAGCCTCGGGCTTTGGGCTCGCCTGGGCTTTGAGTGGGCCAGGGGTGGGCCCAAACAGGCTTTTAAATTTTTTTTAACTTGTTATATATGTTTATAATTCTATTACTTTCATAGTTATTTAGCTTATAAATTTATAATATAACATTAGTTTATTACTTTATTAGTTATTACTTATTAGTTTATTACTTACTTATTATTATGATGTTATAAATTTATTAGTTCATACTTCATAGTTTATAAGTTTATAATGTAATATTAATTTATTAGTTTATTTAAGTTTACTAGTTTTTATAATTTATAGTTTATTTTAGTTATTAAGTTATTAAATTATTAGTTTATTAAATAAGTTTATACTTTATTTATTTATTAGTTTTGAAGTTTATAGTTTATTATTACTTTATATTATTAATTTATTATAAGTTTAATAGTTTACTTACTATAAGTTTATTATTAATTTATAAATTTATAATTTATATTTTTATAAATTTATAAGTTTATAATGTATCATTAATTTACTAGTTTATTATTTAGTATAAGTTCATTATAGCTTATAAGTTTATTATTAAATGCAATAAGTTTGAACAATTGAAATAATAAAATGTAAGTCTAAAAGGCGGGCCAAGGAGCGGGCTAAAGTGACGGGTCAACGAGCTGGGCCACGGGCTTAGAGAGGTAGGCCCAAGCCCGGAAATCCTATGTCCGGGCTTTGACCGGGCCAAGCTCAGCCCGCACAGTATCGAACCTCAAGCGGGCATCGGGTCAAAATTACGCCCCTACTCATTTGCTTCAATATCATTTTCTAGCAACATGTTAATAAAACTTTACATAGGCACAAAGTATGCATGTTCGCATTACAAATCCAAAATTTACATCATAGATATTAGAACATTCATTTTCAAAGGTGTTAAGAACTACGTTACACGGACTTGCTATTTTCGGCTGAGTACCCATGTCGACATGGTACGATATGGGTATAAGTACAGGATGTGTGTCATGTGTGGCTACTTTTTATGGGACACGGCTAAGATCTCAATCGTGAAAGAATAATAAAAAGTAAAGATCTTCGACTAATAGTTGTCATGTGCAACAAAACTATTAAGAATGGAAACAAGTGTCTGATGTGAGAAATCAGCATGTATAAACTAATAAATACTTGAAGAAACTGAAATATTGCCTTGTGAATTGCTACTCGACTCATTTTTTGTCGTATCGACGCATCCATATCTACTTTTTGGATAATTTTTAGCCGAGTTCGCGTATTCTTTGTTTTGGGGTTTCATGTGCTCAATTCCTAAATATGCACCCACACCTAACACTCGTACTTGAGTCCGTGTAATATAAATTAAGAAAACCCAATAATGATACTAGGTGTGATCTTGTTTGAGAATCCATCCTGCAAATTGCATTATAATTTATATTTGGTTGCATATATGCATGGCATGTAGGTGGGATGTGAGAATACAACAATGTAAAAGGGAGAGGGAGAGTGATATGATTATCAAGAGAGCCAAGAGTTGCCTTTGCATTAGACGAAATACATAGACATATATACATAAATAGTTCTTTATTGGTATTTTCATCATTAAATAGTTTCTTTTTTCCCCGGTACAAGGTCATTTTAGGAATAACAGAGGAGGATTTTAGAGATCATAGTTGGCTACATTATGATTTTTCATTCATTCCATAGTTATTAAAGGAGATGGGCATGCCAAGGCACCAAATCTCCCATGGCTAGGCAAAAGGTGCAAGGCGAGGAGCATGCTTCATTGACCTGAGGCGCACATTTTGCTCCACTAACGCACCTGTGTAAATTTGGAGGTGCTTGAGTGCATAACGTTCCTAGGCAAGCGTCTAAGCATGCTTTTTACAACTATGGTCCATTCATGTGATAGATTAGTTGAATTGTAAAATAGGAATTTAGGATTTAAAAGACAGAAGAAAACAAAAAAATAAGAGATAATAATTGAAAATTAGGGTAAGAATGAAGAAACTCAAATTAGCCTCTACACTCCCACAATATATATATATATATATATATATATATATATACACACACACACACACACACACACGAGTCACTCATTGATAATTACCAAACAACCTAGTAAAACATAAA
>JAOTRH010449422.1:0-30899 GCA_034768845.1 Heliamphora exappendiculata | reverse complement strand
GTTTTTGACCCAACGAGGTAGGATTTCAGATTCTACGGCTGTATGAGGGTATTATATGTAATATTATGCTTTTCTACCGGTTAAAAATGCATGAAAAACCATGTTATGTGACGGGGTTTTGGTTTAAAACCATTCGTTTTGGTTTAATACCATTTTTGGTTGGATGAAATAAGGGTTTCAGGGTTTCTTTTGAGGTTTGGGTGTTAGCCTTGAGCGTGTGTATGTCCGAGGAGGTTGAAAGGGAGTTTGGTTGCTTCGATTTTGAGTTTGGATATTTGTTGGATGATTGTGGGAAGGTTGGAGGCTCAAAATTTGCTTAACCGATCAGTTCCTCATGTAGGACCGCTTGAGGGACCGCTCAAGTGGTCTAGGGGGCCGTCTTGGAGAGTTCACTGGTTGCCAGACCGCTGGACAGATCGCTCGAGCGGTCTAACCCGCAGTCTATTTTCGCTGGTTCAAAACTCGTTTGTAAAATGGATGTCTCTCCCTCGTTCGAACTCGAAATTAGGTAATGTTTGTGTTCAAATTGAAGCCTCGGAAGTTCTCTTTCCAATGAATCCTCTCTCACCATAAAATTACTTTTTTAGAAAAAGTTATGACCAAAAGAGTGAAGGTATGTCAAGATTTTCAAATCGTTTTTCATCCATTTTTGGCCAAATGTTTGGTAAAGGTTGTTTTTCATCCTTGTGAGCCCTTTTCATCAATTATCTTGTTCCTTGGGAGTTGGTTTGTGGGTGTTCCATGTGACTCGGGTGTCAGGACGTGATAGTGACAGTTGGCCAGTTACGCTACATTCGGTTGTAAGCTTTTTTTTCCTGGTTGAAATGCTTATATATCGTGTGTTATGTTTAAACCTTGTTTTAGATTTTAAAAAAAAAGCATGTTTTTTTTGCTTTTCTTGGTTTTATTACGTGATATTGAACTTGTGGATGTTGGGTTTTCAAAGGGTGTTCTTGAAAATAGTGGAAAATGGTGGTTTTGTGAGAAATCTCAACATTTTATGTTTTGAAGGTTTGGAGCTAACCCTTGAGGTTGAGTCTTTGATTTTGAAATGTTTTGTTGAAAATGGGGAAAACATTTTGAAATGCTTTGTTGATCTCCATGTTGATGGATGGATCTATATACATGTATAATGTACATTTGTGAAAGGTTTTATGAAATGTTTTGTAGTTGATGCTACAGTTCAATTTTTAGAAGATTATCTAGATGTACCGGGATGACGTGTAATTAGCACGAGTTACCCTTGGTGAAAGTCCAGAAACGTGCGCAGTGTAGGTACCTTTGTTATCCTTCGGGGTAGTTCCCGTAAAGAAGGTCGGTTTGGGTTCTCTTTTCCCTCGGGTTGTCGCC
Source organism: Heliamphora exappendiculata (assembly GCA_034768845.1). Classification (NCBI taxonomy): domain Eukaryota; kingdom Viridiplantae; phylum Streptophyta; class Magnoliopsida; order Ericales; family Sarraceniaceae; genus Heliamphora; species Heliamphora exappendiculata. The sequence goes on along the minus strand of JAOTRH010449422.1, from coordinate 29,549 downwards.
CGTAAAGTTAGCTTTTACATCATGGTACTCCGAATAGAACTTGTTATTATCTAGTAGGCCTTAAGTGGTTCAGGACTAGAATAATGGACAAGAGTATATAGTTGTTATCTTTGTCTACGTGACATAGTAGATACATAGGATCTCTTTGTTCTTCTTTTCCACGATGGTACATTCCATGAGGGAACAATGTTTGTTTACTATTTTTTTTTAACTGTGGTGGTTTATTTGCATTATTTGCAATACATGGTTTGAAGGATGAAAACATGGGTTTTATGTTAATGAAACCGTTTTGGGAGACTTGTGTAATCTGATAGGAAAACTTGGCAATGGAAAACCTTTTTGGGTTTGTGGTTGAGTTTAGCTCCCACTTGTATGATTGCATATCACTTGCTTTACAGCTTTATTGTCTGTTTATATTGGGCTTTGGCTCACGAGTGAGATTTTTTGTATAAAACCATTTTTAGGTGATGACATAGAGGATGATCACGTGTAGATCTTGTGGTGCCCGTGATGACAGATGACGGAAGACTTTTAGTAGTTTTCCTTTTTGCTATCTGTTTTCCTAAAGGCAAGTTTTGTACGCCATAAGGCGATATACTGTATGCATGTTGGAACTTTATGTCTTTAGTTTATGAGAGATACATTTTGGGTATTCCATTGGTTTCAACAGGTGGATTTGAAATGTATGAAAACCTATATTTTCATAAAATTGGTGTTGGTGGTTATTCGGTGACTTTTTGCGTGACCCAGGGTTTGGGGCGTGACACTATCATTAGGGGAAGGCTAACGTTGTAGAGGATGCCTAAAATTAAAAATCATTGGGAAAAAGTAGCGCATCTACGAGCAGTACGAGCTGGTACATTTTCTGAAATGCAAATGCTTAGAACCTAACTTGCAATAGAAAATAATGGAGGCCTATCAGCAACTCTGAGCATATGACTAACTCGTTTTTTTAGATCAAATTCGAGCAGCTCAATTGGTGGATAATCAAGTAGTCAAGATAAGGGAGAAAACAGTGGGTAAATGGAAGACATAATTTGAAATTTGAAATGACGTGTTGTGGTTCAGTCACAGATAGTATGTGCCTAATAATGGGGAGTTATGGAGGTAGGTCATAGATGAAGCGCATAACTCAACATACACCTTGCACTTGGGAAGTACGAAGTTGTGTAGAGACTTAAAGGAAATATATTGGTGAAGTGGGATGAAAAAAGATGTAGAGAATTTCGTGACAAGATGTTTAGTATGCCAGCAAGTAAAGATTCAACACCAGAAGCTGATAGGATTATTACAACCGTTACAAGTACCCGAGTGGAGGTGGAAACAAAATACCATGCATTTCGTAACCGGACTCCCTCGAACACCCTAGGAGAGTGATGCTATTTGTATAATTGTGGATAGGTTAACGAAGTCAGCTCACTACCTACCAATAAAGAAGACGTATTCTGCAAATCGGTTTGCACGGATTCAAATTGATGAGATCGTTAAGCTACACGAAGTACCAATTTCTATAGTATCAAACAGAACTCCACGTTTTACGTCCTGGTTTTAGCCAAGCTTACAAGAAGCATTGGGGACTACTTTAAAGTTTAGCACAGCTTTCCATCTACAGACTGACAGTCAATCGAAGAGAACAATTCAGACCTTAGAAGATATGCTTAGAGCATGCATTCTAGACTTTGCTGGAAGCTGGGAGGAACATTTATCGTTGATCGAGTTTGCAAAACCATTTTCAGGTGATGACATGGAGGATTTTCTGTACAAAACCATTTTTAGGTGATGACATGGAGGATGATCTCGAGTAGATCTTATGGTGCTCGTGATGACGGAAGACTTTTAGTAGTTTTCCTTTTTGGTATGCCTGTTCCTAAAGGCAAGTTTTATACGCCATAAAGTGATATACTATATGCATGTTGGAACTGTATGTCTTTAGTTTATGAGAGATACATTTTGGGTATTCCATTGGTTTCAACCGGTGGATTTGAATGTATGAAACCTATATTTTCATAAAACTGGTGTTGGTCATTGTTCGGTGACTTTTCGTGTGACTTGGAGTTTGGTGCGTGACAACTTGGTATCAGATCTCTAGGTTTGAATACCTATGAGCCATGGGAAAGAGGGTGCATCACCTTGTGAGGATGTGTGTGTTTGCTTGGTTGCATGTTGATGTGTGTATATGTGAGCATGAAGGTTGGACCTTAGGATTGATTCGTCTTGTGTTTGGATTAACAAACTTGGGTGCCAAGTTAGAAACGCGTTTCGCGGACGTGATTTCTAGCAAGGAACCTAAGTGGGTTGTCCAAAATGAGGCGTTATTCTTGTCGGTTCTCCTCGGTATCGATGTTGTGTCTGCATAATCTTTGTGGCTATGTGTTAGCATGATTATGTGGTATGTGTTAGGAATGACATGATAGATTGACCTTAGGTTATCGTGTTTCATGTTTTCTTTCTTTATAACCTGTACCCCTTTTGAGACGGCAAGACCGTGGTTTGGGTTTGGTTATGTGCGACTCAGTTGTTCTCAGTTGCAGAGGTACGGTACGGGTTGAGCGTCGATCGCTTGGGATGTTGTGGAACTCCTCGATGAGTTGGGTTTAGTTATGTGAGGTTGGCTTCGGTTGGCAAACCGTTAAGGGTTTGAGCAGAGTTTTGTTCAGGTATAGTCGAAGCTTGGTTGATGGCTTTGGCTTGGGTAGCCGGTTTTGCTTCAGAGTAAGTTACCGAAAGTTGTAAGGATAGCCTTTTGGTGCACGTGGTTTCGGCCATGTGATGGATTAGATACGTTGTGGGCCATGCTATGTCATAAGCCGTGTACTCAGGATGAAGTAGGGACGAGAACATAGTGGATGGGAGCATAGTAATCCTCGGCCGGGTGTATGATGAGACAGCAGAACATGAGTGGTTCTGGGAATATCCCTGACAACAGGACGTTGAGAGTGGTTAACAGGATGTTGATGGTGATCAACAAGATGCTGTTGGTAGCCAGAGTAGTTCTGATGACCTTGGACGTTGTATACCTCCTTGAGGTTCGAGCATTGAGTTCTGAGTGAGTGAGCCCAATGATGTGGGAATGAATCTGAGTTGTAGATATGCTTAGAAGAGTATCGGTTGCGATCGTGTTGGAACATGTACAACGAGTATCAATTTTGTGGAATTCCTACAGGAATGCAGATTAGTGGTTTGATTATTATCCTGGTGATTAGGAGATAGTGTTTGAGAACCATGCGGAGCGCGTGTGGTTAGCTTTGCTGAGACAGTATATCCTGGGTATGACATGTCTAGAGGTTGTTTGTGTTCTACCTTTTGTTTAGAGATGGGTATGTTGTTTGCCCATGGGAACGAAGTGTGGAGTGCCGAGGTTCAGTAGTGGACCATATGGTTTGACTGACCTGGGGTGATAGGTGAGAGATCGTAGGATACGATGCCTGCGATCGTGTGTGCCTTGAGAGCAGAAGTGCGGAAGGTGTCTGCATGGTTGTTAGGGTTATTAGTAACTCTGAGTGAGAGGTCCCAGGATTGGGTTCCCTTTGTGTGACATTGCGCCATGGGCAGTGAGCTCGAGGCCATGACGTGATTGTGGTTTGCCTAGTAGGAGTTAGGTTGTGCAGTGCAACCTTATGAAGTGATGTTTTGGGCACAATAGGATATGTTATACCAAGTACGTGGATTGATGGTGTTCATGTGTGTGAATGAGGACAGAGAAAGCTTGGTGTAGCGGATGACCTGAGTATTGTGATCGGAGTTGATAGCAGCTGTGTGACGGTGTAAATGTGGCCTCGAGGTATGACTTACAGAGTTCTTAGAGGCTAAGTGTTGAGAAGTACTCCCACTACACTGAGGTTGAGTCATGATTTCTTATTAGCCTTCTCTTTTTCTTTGCATGGGAGGAGAGAGAGAGTTTTCTTATAGACGATTGCCTTGTAGACGATTGTCTGGTGCGAGTTGTTTTCATCTCGGGTGGACAGAGATGCCAGGTTCTTGATTGGTTCAGGTTTGGGTTGTGTTCTGAGTAGATCTATACCCGTGTGTGACCCTTGGAGTTGTGACTCAGGGACTGGTATCGTCGTAATCGAGTGATTGTGGGTTTGATCCTTCGTGGTTTCAACGCGAGGTGTGAGATGCTCTACATCCGACTGTCGGTGTGTGTGACCTGACATCCGATTGCACCCACGATTGGGAAACTGTAGACAATTGTATGAAGGGGTTTTTATTCTCCCATGGTGGAGGACCGTAAAAGAGTATGTAGGAGTGTGGTAAACATGATAGGTCATGGTAACCTAGTCTATGTGGCTTGTTTGTGTGATGTGAGTTGTGTTCCCTATGCTATTTGCTCTTGATAGACAAGGGAGTTAGTGTTGAGACGTAGAGTTCTTTTGTAGTGATCAGTTGAGGATCGTTGACCATTGTGTGCGTATGGTTGTATTTCTAGCTCTTGGCCGAGCGAGAATATTGTTGGAATGGTGCGGCTATGAAATGTGTATGGTGGGTTTCTAGTAGACTTCTGTGAGTCTGGCTTGGGTCTTGTTTGGGCTTGGAACTGTTTAGAGTTCTTGAAGTCGAGGAGTGGTCATCGACTGTGGTAAGTGTTCTGGCTTGGCATAACTGTTGTTTGTTGGATGGTGGTCCCGACAGTATGATAAAGTATGAATCAGGAAGGAAATGATGTTTAAGAAGCCTTGGTTGGCGTTGCCTGTTCGGGTCGACATGATTATTTATTTGGTTGGGCCGTGATGAGTTCTGCATGAGAAACTTGCTGCATGTAAGAGGTAAGTTTTGATTGGTGTCTTGGGTTCGAATATTTTTCTATGGTGGACTCAAGGGATCGTTGTACGTGTTTTGCGTTGGGTTTGCATTGTTGGATGACAGTCGTCATGTTTGCTTTGCCGAAATCACGATAATCAGGTTTGCATTGCCGGATGATGGCCATTTTGTTCGATTTGAGGTGACCTTGTGGTTGTAAAATTGGATTGGTTTTCAGTTGTGTGGAACCTCATCTGGGACGATGGTGCGTTACCTAGTTTTCTCCTGTGTGGCACTTGTGATTCGTGATAGAAGATCGAATTGAGGATGAAGGGTAGGAAGTGTTCTTTGGTATTCTAGATGAGTAAGTAAGCTTCTCTCTAGAGACAGGTGTTTGTGTTGTGGCTTGTGGATGGGTGTTGTGTCAGCTTTGTGGTGACGTTGTTGGCATCAGCAGGGTAATACGGTGGTATCAAAGTCAGTGCAGCTTGTGCGCAGGGTGTGTGACTTTTTATGACCGATGTCGGCATTTGACGTCGTGTGTTTGGATTTGTGGAGATAGTCCTTGGTGTGTATTGTAAGGCGTGATTGAGTCCGTATGTGGCAGTGAGGACGAGGGTGATAGTCTCTATGTTCGAGCATAGAGTATGTTTGAGATCAAGTATCGTGGTGAATTGGTCTCTTGCTTTGCGTTGTCGCTGGAGTAGTCGTGTTTGGCGAGAGTTCTGTGTTGGGGTTTGGCAGCATGAGTTGGTTTTGATCCAATGTTTATGGATGTTTCCTAGATGACAGTAGTATCAGTAGAACTTGCCCGTGCGAGCAGTCTGCATGGAGGTCGATCCTTCACGTCGTGTTTACCTTATGTGACGACGGTTGTATTCTTGGTACCAGTTTTGTGACGATAGGTTTGGGATTTCTGTTGTTGTGTGGTATCGCTGGGTTTACATTAGAGATTGTTGAAGGTTGGTGGGCTGGTGTTTGGCATGCATTTAGTGTTGAATTTTGGGGGCGAAATTCCTCAAGGGGGAGAGTTGTGAGACCCTGTATCGTTTCATTTATATATATATATATATATATATATATATATGCATATTCAGTGTTTTTCAACACGTTTTGGAGTTTTTGCGTTAATATGCTTATATGCATTTTGATATATATTTTGATTAATCTGAGTATGCGGGGTTGCTTCCCGGGGTTGTAGAGAGTTTCATTGCGAATTTTGAAAATTAAAAAAAAAGATATTTTGGAGGCTTATAAATATCTGGCATTAGATATTTTTAAAAAATATTTTCAAAACTTAGCGACTAAGTTTTCTCAAAATTTTCTCTGCCTTCTCTCTAACTTCTCGGGGGCCTGGGGCTCAGTTTTCAACGATCTAACAGCGGATCCTTGCTATTGACTTCGTGGTGTACGTATCCGGACAAAATTTGATTTCGACGCAGCTCAAATTTGCCCGTGACGAAGCTTGGGTGTGCACGTAGATTGAGGCATCAGGTTTTTGACCCAACGAGGTAGGATTTTAGATTCTACTACTGTATAAGGGTACTATATGTAATCTTATCCTTTTCTACCAGCTAAAAATGCATGAAAAACCATGTTATGTAACGGGGTTTTGGTTTAAAACCATTTTTGGTTGGATGGAATTGGGGTTTGAGGGTTTCTTTTTAGGTTTGGGTGTTAGCCTTGGGCTTGGGTATGTCCGAGGAGGTTGAAAGGGAGTTTGGTTGCTTCGATTTTGAGTTTGGATAGTTGTTGGATGATTGTGTGAAGGTTGGAGGCTCAAATTTTTCTTAACAGATCAGTTCCTTGCGTAGGATCGCTTGAGGGACCGCTCAAGTGGTTTAGGGGGCGGTCTTGGGGAGTTCACTGGTTTCCAGACTGCTCGAGCGGTCTAGCCCGCGGTCTGTTTTTGTTAGTTCAAAACTCGTTTTTAAAATATATGTATCTCCCTTGTCCAAACATGGAATTGGGTCCTTTTTTTTGTTCAAATTGAAGCCTCGGAAGTCCTCTTTCCAATGACACCTCTCTCACATTAAAATTATTTTTGTAGAAAACTTTATGACCAAAAGAGTGAAGGTATGTCAAGATTTTCAAACCGTTTTTCATCCGTTTTGGCCAAATGTTTGGGAAAGGTTGTTTTCATCCTTGTGCGCCCTTTTGATCAAGTCTCTTGTTCCTTGGGAGTTGGTTTGTGGGTGTTCCACGTGATTCGGGTGTCGGGACGTGATAGTGACGGTTGGCCAATTGTTCTACATTCGGTTGTATGCTTTTTTTTCCCGGTTGAAATGCTTATATATCATATGTTATGTTTAAACCTTGTTTCGGATAAAAAGCATGTTTTTTTTTGCTTTTTTTGGTTTTATTACATGACATTAAACTTGTGGATGTTGGGTTTTCAAATGGTGTTCTTGAAAACGGTGGAAAATGGTGGTTTTGTGAGAAATCTCAACATTTTATGTTTTGGAGGTTTAGAGCTAACCCTTGGGGTTGAGTCTGAGGTTTTGAACCGTTTTGTTGAAAATGTGAAAATATTTTGAAATGTTTTGTTGATCTCCATATTGATGGATGGATCTATATGCATGTATAATGTATATTTGTGAAAGGTTTTGTGAAAGGTTTTGTAGTTGATGCTACAGTTCGATTTTTAGAAGATTATCTAGATGTACTGGGATGACATGTATTTGGCACAAGTTACCCTCGGTGAAAGTCCAAAAACATGCGCAGTGTAGATACCTTTCTTATCCTTTGGGGTAGTTCCCGTAAAGAAGGTCGGTTTGGGTGCTCTTTTCCCTCGGGTTGTCGCCTGTAAAGTTAGCTTTTACGTCGTGGTATTCCGTATAGAACTTGTCATTATCTAGCAGGCCTTAAATGGTTCAAGACTAGGATAATGGACAGGAGTCTATAGTTGTTGCCTTTTTCTGCGTGACAGAGTCGGTACATAGGATCTCTTTGTTCTTCTTTTCCACGATGGTACATTCCGTGAGGGAACAATGTTCGTTTATTGTTTTTCCTTAACTGTGGTGGTTTATTTGCATTATTTGCAATACATGGTTTGGAGGATGAAAACATGGGTTTTATGTTAATGAAACCGTTTTGGGAGACTTGTGTAATCTGATGGGAAAACTTGGGTTTTGCGATGGAAAACCTTTTTGGGTTTGTGGTTGAGTTTAGCTCCCACTTGTGTGATTGCATATCACTTGGTTTACAGCTTTATTGTCTGTTTCTATTGGGTTTCAGCTCACTGGTGGAATTTTCTGTACAAAACCAATTTCAAGTGATGATATGGAGGATGATCTCGAGTAGATCTTGTGGTGCCCGTGATGACGGATGATGGAAGACTTTTAGTAGTTTTTCTTTTTGGTATGCAAGTTTTGTACGCCATAAGACGATATACTATATGCATGTTAGAACTGTATGTCTTTAGTTTAGAGAGATAAATTTTGGGTATTCCATTGGTTTCAACAGGTGGATTTAAAATGTTTGAAAACCTATATTTTCATAAAACTGGTGTTGGTGGTTGTTCGGTGACTTTTCGTGTGACACGGAGTTTGGGGCATGACACTATCATCCGGGGAAGGCTAACGTCGTAGAGGATGCCTTAAATTAAAAACCATTAGGAAAAAGTAGCGCATCTACGAGCAATACGAGCTGGTACATTTTCTGAAATGAAAATGCTTAGAACCCATCTTGCCATAGGAAAGAATGGAGGCCTATCAGCAACTCTGAGCATAAGACTAACTCTTTTTTTTAGATCAAATTTGAGCAACTCAATTGGCGGATAATCAAGTAGTCAAGATAAGGGAGAAAACAACGGGTAAATGGAAGACATAATTTGAAATTTGAAGTGACGTGTTGTGGTTCGATCACAGATAGTATGTGCCTAATAATGGGGAGTTACGGAGGTAGGTCATAGATGAAGCGCATAACTCAACCTACACCTTGCACCCGGGAAGTACGAAGTTGTGTAGAGACTTAAAGGAAATATATTGGTGAAGTGGGATGAAGAAAGATGTAAAGAATTTCGTGACAAGATGTTTAGTATGCCAGCAAGTAAAGATTGAACCCCAGAAGCTAACAGGATTATTACAACCATTACAAGTACCCGAGTGGAGGTGGGAACATAATACCATGCATTTCGTAACTGGACTCCTTCGGACACCCAAGGGGAGGGATGCTAATTGGATAATTGTGGATAGGTTAACAAAATCAGCTCACTACCTACCAATAAAGAAGATGTATTCTGTAGATCGGTTTGCACATCTTCAAATCGATGAGATTGTTAAGCTACATGAAGTACCAGTTTTTATAGTATCAAACATAAATCCACGTTTTACGTCCTGGTTTTAGCTAAGCTTACAAGAAGCATTGGGGACTACTTTAAAGTTTAGCACGATTTTCCATCTACAGACTGACGGTCAATCGAAGAGAACAATTCAGACCTTAGAAGATATGCTTAGAGCATGCATTCTAGACTTTGCAGTAAGTTGGGAGGAACATTTATCGTTGATCGAGTTCGCATATAACAATAGTTTTCAATCAACTATAAGGATAGCCCCTAGCGAAGCGTTGTACGGTAGGAAATGTTGAAACCCAATTTGTTGGAAGGAAGTCGAAGAGAGGAAGTTGTTTGGACCCGAGATAGTTCTAATTACCACTAATAAGATTAAGTTGATTTGAGAGAGATTGAAGAAAACGTAAGATAGGCAGAATTGTTGTGTAGATAATCAGATATGCGACCTGGAGTTTGTAGTGGGGGACCATGTGTTCCTAAAGATAACACTAAGGAAGGGTTTGATTAATCCAAAAGAGTTTTTCCCTCTGAGGGTGTGTAAGCCGGTAAGGGTGTGTGTGTGTAAGTCCTACAAAGGTATTGTGTGAAGCCCGGTAAGGGTGAGGGTTTGTCTTCAAAGGCATTGAGTTGTAGTTCCTTTTAAGGGTATGTGTTAGCCTTTAGTGGCATTTTGAATTGTTGAATAGAGTCGTGCGTTAGAAACTATTAATTTGAACTATGGCTTTCACTTTAAAGCCTTATCATGAGAAATATCCATGTCTCTTTGAGCAACGTATGTAAGTTTCAAGGACAACATTTCTTAAAGGAGGGTAGATTGTAATAACCCGAACTCAAGATGCGAATAAAAAAGAAAGAAAATCTCAAATGAAACGAAATCTCGAACCTAAGTTCGGTAAGAGGAACCAGCCCGACCGTTTAACCTTTTTGAGCCTGAGACCCGGGAAAGAGGGGGAAGCACACAAGCATATATTAAACCTCTAATGTTGAGGATAAGAATTCAAAGTTACAAGTCCAAGTCGTTTAAGACCAGTTACACTCGAAAAGTCAAGAAATGAACCAATGTAAAAATACCCAAATTTTCTCTTACAATTAAATAAAATTTTTTTTTTGATATATATATATATATATACATACAAGTGGCCAACAACCTAGGAGAATGTGCCAAACTTGGTTGCCAAGTTTCCTTAACCTAGGTTAGTGAAAAGGAACCCAAGTTAACTAAACCTAGCCGTGGTTAACAAAGCTTCTCAAGGAAGCTTCCTATGGATCAAATCATAGGTGAAGCTTCACGAGGGGTAACAACTCGATCAACATTGAAAAATATTTGTGATCATCTTGCTTTTCTTTCACAAGAAGAACCTAAAAACATAAATGATGCACTAGAAGATGAATCTTGAATAATTGTCATGCAAGAAGAATTAAACCAATTCAAAAGAAATAAAGTTTGGAGTTTAGTTCTTAGGCTTAAAGATCATACAATGATTGGAACTGAATGAGTATATAAAAATAAAAAGAATGAAAATGGCATTATAGTCAGTAACAAGGCTAGGCTAGTTGCACAAGGTTATAATCAAGAAGAAAGAATATATTTTGATGAAAACTATGCACCTGTAGCTAGCATGAAAGCAATTCGTATGTTACTTGCATATGCATCCTACAGGAACCTCAAACTTTTTTAAATTGATGTAAAAAGTGCTTTTCTAAATGGGTTTATAAATGAGGAAGTATATGTTGAACAACCACAACGATTTGTAAGATTATCACTATCTAAATAATGTATTTAAACTAACAAAAGCTTTGTATGAATTAAAGCAAGCTCCTCGAACTTGGTATGAAAGATTAAATACCTTTTTGTTAGAAAATAGATTTACAAGAGGAAAGATTGATACAACATTATTTATAAAAAAAAACAATGAAGATATGCTTATCGTACAAATATACGTGGATGTTATTATTTTTGTGCTACTAATGAAAAATTGTGCAAGGGATTTTCTTTATGCATGCAAAAAGAGTTTGAGATGAGTATAATGAGCGAGCTCACTTTGTTCCTCGGGATTCAAATCAAACAAGCAAAGAATGGAACATTTGTCAAACGCTTCAATATAGAAGACGAAAAGGTTTTGGGAACTCCAATGAGTCCCTCGACCAAACTTAACAAAGACGAGCAAAGAAAATCGGTAGACACTAAATCATGCATTGTGAAGTTATTTTAGAACAAATGATAAGAAATACGGAATAGTAATTCTCTTATACAAAACTCGGTTATGCATTGTGAAGTTATTTTAGAACAAATGATAAGATTTTGATCAAACTCTTGTATGCACCCATCACACCTCACAAATCATGCATTGCATTTGAGTTAATCTTATCCTACGAGCTTCGGCTCACGTACGTTTACAAAACCATTTCAGGTTTCAAGGACTAATAGCGACACTTGGGTCAAGATTGCATTATGGGAAAGGCTAGAAGTTAGAAAAATAATTTTATATCTCTTTGTATTTGTATCATATTTGTATGCAGATTTGAGTGGATGAGTATAATGATATTGTGGTTGTAAATAAACCCTTTGAGAATCACAAGCTTTTATTTGATATTGAATATGTATGAGAATTTAATTGTTCAGAGAAGGTTTTTATTTTGGGTTGGTTTTCAAAAATATATTCTGACTATATTAAAACGAACTAGAAGCATTACAGAACTACTCAGATTTTTTAGAGTTGGTGGTCGGTTGCCCACTCTTGGTGAGGATACAAGTTATAGACAATAGAGTTGAGGTTATTAAGAGAACATGATAAAGATAAGAATCATAAAGAGTTTGATGTTTGAAAAACCCTTCGTCGGTGTGACCTTTTTGGGCCAACATGTTGTCTGGTTTGGAACACAAAGGCCATGATGAGTTGTGTAAGGAAAATTTGTTAAGTGTGAGAGGCGAGTCTTAGTTGGTTACTTTGTGGGAAAGGTATGAATGGGTTGAATGGCATTGGTGAAGGATCAGAGAATCATGTGTTGTTGCTAACTAGTGGAGAATTGTTATTCGTATGGTGTGATGTTAAAGAAAGAGGTGAGTGTATATGTGGGTATATACAAATGTATGGTTGATGACTGTCTGGAATTTAATAATTGACCCATTGTGAAATGTTGTTGGTTCATGTGGCGCCGAGATTTTGGGGTTCATTTTGAAAAATATTCAAAAATAAGAAAATCAAAAGATGTTTAGAAAATATTTTAACACATTGAAAACTAAATTTTAAAAATTCCTTTTTGTTTGAAAATAGAATCGCCACTTAGTTTTTGAGAAAAAATTAAGAAAAACAAAAATGGTTACTGATTTTTAAAACGTTTAATCAGAGAAAAAAAAGGTTTGGGGGCTAAGGTACGAATCGAGGAAAGTGTTAGGCACTCCGTTCGCCTAACCATAAAGTTGTCATCTACTAATCATCATTGGTTCTTTAATACGATTTCTCAAATGCATACAAATAAAGAAAGTAAAGGCAATGAGAGAACATCCAGAATTAAATATAGAGAATACATAACATATGTATAAAGAACGCCAAATAAAACAAGTATTAAAAGAAAAATCATAAGTTCTATGACATACAATTTTTAACTGAAGGATACATGGAATACACCCGTATGTAATTTCCTCAAAATAACTTAAGATGTCATGATTTAAATAAAATGGCAAAAATATGCTAGAAATTGTTAAAATTATCTAAATGCTGATTGTTACAAAATAGGCTAAACTATTCTAAATAAAAATTTTTAAAAAATAACCAAAACATGCTTATTATCAAAACAAACAAGGCTAGCATTAACATGATGATTTTTTAATAAAAGGAATAAGAAATACGTAAAAAAAAAAACCTACATTAAAAGAAAGCTTACTGACAAATAAATAAGAGTCTTATGACAAAAGAAAACATAAAGATTTTAACTAAAAAAAATAAGAACAAAGGGATGGTTTATAAAATTAAATCAAAGATAAAGAGTTCTAAAAAAGATGGAAAAGAATCTAAAAATTAAGGAATTAAGATTGGCATTATTTGCAAATATGAGCTAATACACCTAAACTAAGAACATTAAGTTAAAATAAAATGCTAGAAAATGTTATTAAACTAATAAAAAGAAAATCTAACCATTCACATTTTATGTTTTTAAACAAAACAAAAGAAAAAGAAAAATAAAAGCAAAAAAAACAAAAGAGAAAAAAATACACTTAAAGATGAAAATTAGCTTAAAATACTTTTTATGATTTTTTGGGTTTAAGAAAAAAAATGAAATAAGTGCTATGAAAGGGAAAAAAAAATTAACATAACATTAAAAGAAAAAGAAAATAGAACTTTATAAAAAAAATAAAGCTAATAAACAAAATGCTACATTATAAAAGCTAGTAATAAAGGAAAAGGAAAGAAAATGAAATGCTAGAAAAGAATATTAAACTAATACTAAAAGAAAAGAAAAGGAAAAAAAAGCTATTAAAAAAGTATTAAACTAATACTTCAAAGAAAAGAAATATTAAACTAATATTATAAGAAAAGAAAAGAAAAAAAATGCTAGAAGAAATTAATGCTAATGAAATAACTTTAAGCTAACATTAAAAGGAAAGAAAAAAAATAGAATGACATATTAAAAGAAAAATAAATAAAATATTAGCAAGGAAACACTAAATTAAGATTAAAAGAAAAAATTAATATTAAATGGGTGCAATATTGACAATTGTAATATTTTTATGTAAACGCTTGTATTATAACAATAACAACATTGTTTTAGTCGTATTGTCAAATTATGTTAGCACTAATTGATGGATTTAATAACTTAATGCAAGTAAGCAAATATATAAAGTAAGCTAAATAAGTTAAAGATTGAATTCAAACATAAACAAGGCAACTATAAGCAATGCAAAGATGTAGTAAAGATGAAGTAATCAAATTAACCTGGTCACTCCAAAAATGTAGAGAATGGAGCTAGAAGGACCAGAGATCTAAGCAAAGCACCTAGATTGTTGGGAATTCTCAAGTTGGGAATGTGCTTTAATGGTCCAATCCTTGGATGGTGATCCCAAGCTAGGGTTTCAATGTAGGCGTTGGAGGTTTGGATTTCGGTATTTCAGCAAGATTTCGGCGTCAGGGCTCAGAATTACTCGGCAACTCGGCAGAGTTTCTCTCACTAAACCTTTCTCTAAAACTCTGTCCTGAAAACGTACGCTGGGGTACGGTATTTATAGAATTCTTCAACTAATGATATGCTGCCATGTTTTGGGACATGTCAGGCCATTTGGAGTTGGCGGTCGTCAGGTTAGAGGTGGCGGTTGCCATGTCTAAAAAAAGTTCGACAAGGTTTTATTGGCGGTTGCCACATTGCATGTTGGCGGTCACCAGGTTGAAGGTGGCGGCTGCCACTTTTGGCTAGGGTTTCCAAGAGATTCTATTGATGGTCGCCACAATGAACATGGCAGTCTCTACATTGGGAATGACTTGCATAACAAGTTATCAATGGTTTAACATAATTTCATTGGTTTAAAGGTTCTGGGTTCAAATACCGAGCTTGGATCACTTCCCGAGAATCAGATTGAGGCACCATTCCACCTGTTTTCATCATCAGATTCTCTTAAGATTAGGCGGAGTCAAATTGGGATGTCTGTAGTTGCCCTCTTTGATATAGTTTGCATAGTAACGCGTGATGAAAGTTATATCAAATATCTAGAGACAACAACCATTTGACCGAGTCGTCAATCTTAGGCCACAAATACACAAGCATACATATGATGTTGGTCGTACCCGAATTTTCATCGAGCTGCCTACGTACCCTTTTGCTAGGGATCGAACCAAAACGTAGTTCCCAGGGCAAAATGCAGGGATGCAAGATGCGGATGCTAACATAATGTAAACAGATGCTAACATGATGTGGATACTAGTATGAACATTGATATGATCAAATAAATCCTAGAGATTGAGTCAAGATCTAAAAGGAGTGCAAGCAGACAAGTCAAAGATCTAGTCAAGATCTAAAGACTTGACTGGGAATAGAATCAAGATCCTTAATCGGGAAAGCAATTTGATTGGCCAAGTCAAGACTTCACGATTTCGGGATGAACATGGGATAAAAATAGTTAAAAGACAAGTTACGATTTTTAACTAAATTTATAGGAAGCGAGATAAAAATAATTAAAAGCCAAGTTACGACTTAAAATTAAATTTATCAGAAGTGAGATAAAAATAATTAAAAATCAAGTTACAACTTAAAATTAAATTTATTGGAAGAAAAGAGTACGAATTACTAGGTCGAGTTAAGATCTAAAAATTCAGGACCAGGCGCGAGATAAAAATAATTAAAAGCCAAGTTGCGACTTAAAATTATTTTTATCGGAAGCGAGATAAAAGTAATTAAAAACCAAGTGACGACTTAAAATTAGATTTGTTGGAAGGAGAGACCACGAATTAATAGGTCGAGTTAAGATCTAAATATTCGGGATGAGGCGCGAGTTAAAAATATTTAAAAGCTAAGTTACGACTTAAAATTATTTTTATCGGAAGCGAGATAAAAATAATTAAAAGTCAAGTTACGACTTAAAATTAGATTTATCGGAAGGAGAGACCACGAATTAATAGGTCAAGTTAATACCTAAAAATTCGAGACGAGGCGAGAGATAAAAATATTAAAAGCCAAGTTACGACTTTTAACTAATTTATCAGAAGCGATAGAGATAAAAATAATTAAAAGCCAAGTTATGACTTGAAATTAAATTTAAGAGAAACCACACACGAAGTATTCTTGGAGTATTTTCCCAGAAAATACCCAAGATCTTAAAGCCCCTAAAATTAGTTTTTAGAAAAACACCTACACAAAATAAGGAAAAAAAACTTTTTTTTTGAATCATTTTGGTTGACAAAATATTTTTTTTTTGGGAATAACACACTCACGAAGTTAATACGGACAAAAAGAAAATAATCACAACACACAAAAATAAACATGCTAAAATAAAGTAAATGCACACACATAATTAAAACACCCAAACAGGTCCCATAAAACCCTAAAAACCTATGATGACCAATATGATATGACGTGATTGTTGAGAACCTTATGGTCGCGAAGCCCAAACCCTTCTAACATGGTGATCGCCCACTTAAAACCCTTACAACATGGCGGTCACCATGTGTCTCTTCACTATCATGGCGGTCGCTCACTTTGGAAGTGGCGGCCGCCAACTTTAGGCATGTATAAGGCCCTCAGGGTCACGTGGGTGAGGCTCATTTGTTCATATCTCACTCTCTCTCTAGCTCTCTGTGCTCTCAACTCTCTCTACCCTTCTCTTTGATTCTCCTTACTTTTGTGCCTTCTATTTTCCTTGTGAGGACTTTCCATTGATACACGATGTTCACCATTCTATTTGTGATTCTTTTCTTGTTCATGGCGGGTCAGGGCCAGGGTGACGACGATCTAGGGGCACGACGGGACCCTTCCGCTGCTGAGAGCTCCTCTATGGGCGCCATTGGGGGACTTGGCTCCCATATTCCTACTGGTGGGGTCTCTGCACCATAACGTTCCACCTTTCTAAGAGCCATGGATATACTTGTGATCGAGGCAGAGCGGTCACTGCTTCGTGCTACTGAGGAGTAGGACAGGGTGGCACGAGCGGCTGCTGCAGCACGGCCGGCAGCAGATTAAGCAGAAGTGGAGCAGGCAGCTGCTGAGGATGAGATAGCTGACTTTTTGGATCCCCAGGCTGGCGAGGGTCCTCTAACCCCTTTTGATCCTCATACCTATGCCCCAGTACCACATTGTTTGACTCCGGGCGGCATGAGACGCTACAAGCCACCCAATTGATGATATGTGATTATGTGATGATGATGATAATGTTGATTTATTTTGATAATGATGTGGATGATGATTGATGCGTGATGTTTGGGATTTTGGACATAACTTAAGTACCCGTGCAATGGAGATTAAAACAGTAGGGATACTAGGGTTTGAATAAACAATAAAAGAGACGGTCAAAAGTCATAAAACTAGAGGGCTTGATTTTTTTTTTTTTATCTTTTAGGAAAAACATAAAACTAAGGGGTTGGTTTTTTTGTAGTTTTATTTTTGGAGCATAAAAAAAATCTAAGGGGGGGATTTTTTTTTGTTTTTGGGGACATGAAAACTAAAGAAAGAATTTTTTTCAAAAATCTTAAAAAATTAGAGGTAATTTTGTCAAAAATCGTGAAATCACCGGAAAATTTTCAAAAATCACAAACTTTACAAATTTAAGTGGCGTTAATCTAGAAATTTAGAAAATCTTTTGGAAAAATCATAGAAAATAAAGGGGATTTTTAGAAAATCTTAGAAAACTTAAGAAATTTTTTTGAAAAATAAAGGTAACATTTTTAGAAAATCCTAGAAAATCAAGGAGAATTTTTAAAAAAATCATAGAAATTTTTATAAAATCATACAAAATTAAGAAAAAAATTTAGAAAAATCATAGAAATTTTTAAAAAATCCCAAAAAATTAGAAAAATCTTAGAAATTTTTAGCAAATCCTAGAAAATTAAGAAACTTTTTTAGAAAACTTCTAGAAATTTTTAGAAAATCTTAGAAAATTAAGAAAAACTTTTCAAAAAATCCTAGAAAATTAGGAGTATTTTTTTTGTTTTTTGTTTTTTGTTTTTGAAATATTTAAAAAATTAGGAAGAATAAGGAAACATTTTGGAAATTTTTTTTAAAAGTTCTTAGAAAATTAAGAAAAAATATTAGAAAAATATGGCAAATTTTCAAAAATTCTTAGAAAATGAAGAAAAAAAATTTCAAAAATCCTAGGGAGTTAAGGTAAATTTTTAGCAAATTTTAGAAAATCCGGGTAAAAGGGGAAAAACACAATTGTCAGAAGGAAGAGAGATTTTTTTTTGATGTTTGGAAAAAACAAAATGATAGAGATTTGCCTGGCATACCAAGGTTTGAGATCCCTAGTCTTTTAGTAGGGCGTGCAAAAATAAAGGATTGTCTCTCACACACGAACCCGGGGTTAAGAGGATTTGCCTGGGGTACCATGGCTTAAGATTTCTAGTCTTTTACTAGGACGTGCAGGATTTTCCTGGCGTACCAGAGCTTAGAGTGCCTAGTTTGTCTAGGGCTTGAAAGATTTGCCAAGCTTGCCAGGGCTTAGGGTGCCTAGTTTGTCAAGGGCTTGAGAGATTTGCTTGTCAGGACTTAAGGTGCCTAGTTTGTCTAGGGTGTCTAGGGCTTGAGAGATTTTCCTGGCTTGCCAAGGCTTATGGTGCTTAGTTTGTCTAGGGCTTGAGAGATTTGCCTGGCTTGCCAGGGCTTAGAGTGCTTAGTTTGTCTAGGGCTTAGGGTGCCTAGTTTGTCTAGGGCTTGAGAGAACCGAAGGTTCATCACACACACATGAACCTACTTTTTATTTATTTTTATAGTTTTCGATTATTTGCTGCATAGTTCATGTGCTTAACCTGCTCTTTATGTATCCTCTGTTTGTTTTCTCTTTTTAGGCTGGTTACTATGTTAGAGGCTTCGGAGGTTCTAACTCCAGGGAGGTGTTGGAGTGGTATGATGCCCTTTCTGCTCCCAGTCGGGCTTACATTGATGTCTCCAATTTTTCTCGCTTCCTACCCCTACTGGGTAGAACGAGCAATGATCGGGTATGGTTGATAGCTATGTCAGAGCGGTGGTGGGATACCACCAACACCTATTATTTCACCACGTTCAAGGCCACACTAATGCCTCTGGACTTCTCTATGATCACTAGCATCCGGGTTGGAGGAGCTCCCATCCCGTTTATCTATCCGTTGCCCGCTCATTCTGACGCGCTGATGTACTTCCTCGGGGCTATTTCAGCATAGATGGACAGAGATCGAGTCCGATACACCTACTTTTTTGAGCATTTTAGACACTTCCACTGCACTAAGCCCCATCACTTCGAGTGGGTTGCCTGGGGATTTCTGATGTATATGTTCGGTACCTCCTTATTCTCGAACAAGGAGAACACTATTCATTTGCATTACCTCAACGCCTTAGCTCGTCTTGATCGGGTCGCTTCTTTCGACTGGGGAGGGGCTGCTTTCGCCACCCTCTACGACTTTACAAGGACTCTCACTCTGTTCTCCTAGGAGCTCAGCATTGGGGGATACTGGAGGGTCTGGGAGGTATGGTCTAGTTTTTTTGCATTTCCATTACTTTCTTTTATCCATTATCCATTATCTATTTACTGACATCTTCTCTTTTTCAACTGTGGACCTATGAGTTCCTAGGGCTTCACGTCCTCGCGAACTCCTCAACAGACCCTTTAGTCATTCCCTGAGCAGCCCGATGGTCCCGAGGCTTAAAGGGGAAGAAGGCTGGGGGCAAGGACATTGATCGCTTTCGAGTTTCATTGGACTGGCTAACCCCAGACCTGGTATCATTTTTACTGTTTATTGTACTGCATCCTGTTTATGACTATTCACTACATTGTTCATCGCATTGTACTATTTCTGTTCTTTTTTGCTCACTATACACTGATTATACTGTATTGTATTCACTCTTATTGTTCCCTGCACTACACTGTACTTTGAATTGCTGTAGGTCTATTGAGATGTTTGGAGGGGAGTGGATGATCGGGCCAGCACAGATCTGATGCGCAGTTGGGATCTCACTTCGAGATGAATCCTGTTGGAGGGTCCATTCGAACGAGAGTATTATCTTGGGGAGCGAGTGGTCCGCCAGTCGCTCGGCCTTGATCACTTTCGGATATCGGTGGTTCCTCTAGCCTGCATACGCCGGATCGATAATCTAAGTTGGGTCGATCTACTCTTGGAGCTGGTGAGGACTCCAGCCTCGGAGTTGCTGGTGGCTGAGGGAGACTACATAGCCTAGGCCCGGGCACACTTGCTGCGTCCATTAGGACCTGGCCCAGCCGTCCCTGGTGGCAGGAGGCAGAGACACTTGCCAAAGGCTGTCGACGCTGATGCTACTGTTGGGGGAGCTGGGACTGATGCTGCTAGAGGACTTGGAGCTGGGACCATTGAGATACCTTGGACTATATTGAGGTTTGTGCGGGGTTTGAGGCCGATGATCAAGGAGCAAGTGGCTGTGATGGGATATCGTGTGTTCAGACAGCTGGTGGAGGCAGCAGCGAGGGTTGAGAATGCTTTAGCTGAGACTCGAGCTTTAAGGGAGACCAGGACCTCACAGGGTGGGGCAAAGGCGCAGACAGATGGACGCACCAACAAGAGGCAGAGGTCCTCTGGTTCTAGCTTCTACCCATGTGGACCACAATAGTTTTCAGCACCATCACCATCTGTGGCTTCCTCTGGGAGGCCGAAGCAGAGGGAGTTGACCTATTTTTGATGCAGGTAACCTGGACACCATGCGGCAGATTGCTTATAGCCAAGACCATTCCAGGGTTCGGCACCAGTGCAGCCGCAGGGGAGGGAGCCGCCAATTTGTTATAGGTGTGGACAGTCCGGACATATTCGTAGGAATAGTCCCCAGGGAGGCAGTGCGGCGAGTAGAGAGGATACACCAGTGGGTTCGTATGTGCCAGGTTCAGCTGCATACCGACAGCGGCCTTCTACAGTTCAGGTTTCCTGAACGACAAATAGGGGAACTTCAGTTCAGTCGGTGCGACAGCCGACAGTGGGATTGTCCCGAGTGTATTCTCTTGCAACTCGCAATTCATCTAGGGCACCAGCCGTGCCAGAGGATGCTGATATGCCTTCAGCGAGCAGAGGTACTTTTTGGGTTGAATGGTTGGGGCCAGTTTCTTTGTTGCATCTGTTTGGGAGTTGGCGCTCGATTAGTGGGCAGTGTGCTGTGTTGAGGCAGTGGTTGGTGAGGTTGTGAGGTTGGGGTGTGTTGTAGATCCCGTGTCTTGAGATAGTTGGCCATTGTCTAGGATGCATGAGCTTGTTTGACTATATCCTAGGAATGATTTGGCTGACCACCTTGTGTGCTTGCGTTGGTTGCGATCGACAGTTTGTTGTTTTGGCCTTATGTTGAATTTCAGGGGCAAAATTCCTTTAAGGGGGGTAGAGTTGTGAAACCCTGACCCGTTTTCTTTTTCGGCATTTTCGGACGCACGTTATGTGTTTTCGTTGCAACATGTTTTACTGCTTTTGATGCATGATCGGGCTTAGATATGCATGCGGGGTAGGTTCCCGGGATCGTGGGCCATTGTGGTGAGATTCTCGAAAAATTTCAAAAAAATATATTTTGGAGGCCTATAAATATCTGGAGTTAGATATTTTTCATAAATATATTTTTGAAAATTTCTCCAGTAAGTTTTTTGTTTTCTCTCTGCCTTATCTCTAAGTTCTCGGGGGACAAGGGCTTGATTTTTGATGATCAGACTACGAATTCTTGGTATCGGTGTGGTGGGCTACGCAACCATCCGGTCATATTTTGATTCTGGTGAAGCTCGATTTTGCACGTGGGTCGAGGTGTCGAGTTTTAAACTCACCAAGGTAGGATTCTAGACCTGTGTGTAGTATAAGGGTGCTATGGGTAATCGAGTGTCTTTTTACCAGTTAGATCTCCGTAGATCTGACTTTGTATCAAAATGAGTTTTGGGGGTATAAAACTCATTTTTGACAATTTTTGTGGATGAAATTGGGTGTCGGGAGTTTCTTTTGAGGTCTCGGTGTTAGGCTTAGACGTGTGAGTGTTCACGGTTGTTGAATCGGTGTTCAGAAGCTTCGATTCGGGGTTTAGAGAGCCAAACCCGGTAGCCATACTTAAGTTTATCCGGATTCTCTTATCCATTGCTGCTCATCTCGACTATAAAATCTGGCAAATAAATGTCAACACAGCTTTCCTTAACGAAAGTCTTGACGAGTATATTTATATGATATAACCAAACGAATTCATTACAAAGGGCTAAGAGAACATGTTATGCAAGCTTAAGAGACCCATTTATGGACTTAAGTAGGCATTGAGGTCTTGGAACACTCGATTTCATCAAGTCATAAAGTCTTATGGCTTTGATAAGAGTCCGAATAAGTCTTGTGTACAAGAAGCGTGACAGAAGCGTGGTGATTTTTCTAGTACTTTATGTAGACGATATCTTACTCATCGAAAATGATGTGGGGGCATTATATATAGTTAAAGTATGGCTATTTGGGCAGTTTTATATGAAGGACGTGGGAGAAGCCAGTCACATCCTTGGGATCAAGTTTATGCGAGATCATAAATAAAGGATGTTAGGCTTATCACAAGCAAAGTATATCAATAATATCCTTGCTCATTTTAGCATGTAGGATTGCAAAAAAGAATTTTTTCCTTTTAGGCATAGAATCACTCTATTCAATGATCAGTGTCCCAAAACACCTGATGAGATAAAGAAGATGAAGGAAGTTCCTTATGCTTCAGTAGTAGAAAGCCTCATCAATGCTATGCTTTGCATTAGACCCGACATCTGCTTTGCCATTGGCATGTTTAGCAAAAATCAGTCTAACCCAGGGTAAGAGCATTAGACTGTGGTAAAAAATATAATCAAGTACCTGAATGGAACTAAGGATTATATGTTGATTTACCAGGCAGGCAGTCTAATACCTTTGGGGTACACAGGCTCAGATTTTCAGTCTGACAAGGATTCCTATAAATCTACCTCATGATATGTGTTTACCTTAAGAGGTGAAACTATTAGTTGGAGGAGTATCAAGCCGTCCTATATTGCTGATTCCACCATGAAGGCTGAGTAGTTGGTAGCTCCTGAAGCAGCCAAGGAGGTCGTTTCACTCAAAAACTTTCTGTTGGATCTAAATGTGGTACCTTTAATTCAATCAACTATTACAATTTATTGTAATAATAGCGGAGCGATTGAAAACTTGAAAGAGCCAAGAGTCCATAAGAAAGAAAAGCATATTGAGCATAAGTATCACCTGAAACAAGAAATTGTACAAAGAGGTGATATTGCTGTGACCAAGATTGCATCAGGAGACAATCTTGCAGATCTTTTTACAAATAGCTTACTGGCTAAGACTTTTGATAGTCATGTAGAGCGCATGAGAGTCAGATATATGATAGCATGATTTTGAGTATAAGTGGAAGATTATTAGGGTTGGTATAATGAAAACTATGTTTTTAGTATTTAATTTTATTTTTAATAAAATTATTTTTTTATTTTATGAGAATATTTATAAGCAATGTATATTTATCATTTCTTCAATATTATGGATTGATGTTCAATATTCTGTACAGTATTTAATCTGCTGTGTAGAGTACGACTTGCACACAGCATATCAGATTTTAGGTTCTTGCAGAATATAAGTTTTATATTCACAGTTTAGATAAAAATAGACATACCATCGGTACGACTGTAACTCAGAGTTTTAGTAAGTCTGTCTTGGTTACGGAGAACAGATAATAGCGTCATCTATTATTCCGACTCTCTGTGCTAATACACTTTATGTGTATTGAACAGGATACATTGGGATAATTAATTTTATACTGACTATATAAATTAATTTACACCATAAGGTTATTATAAATAGTACTTATGTTCTTAATCTTGAAATAATTATAGATTTACATATATTTAATATTTGTTGTTTTGATTCATTAGAAGGTGCGATCTTATATAGGTCTATATTTTCGGTGAATTAGATAGCGGTATTATATATGGTGAATTTTAATTATTGACGGAATTCACATCCCGAAAGATCGGGATTGACGATACGCCCTTAAGGAAGCTTATAAGTTTTAACCGGGCCAAACTTTACAGGTACATTTGATTATCCGGCGACCAAATAAGTTAAGCGAAAGGGCTTAAAGAATTTTAAGATGCCAATTAAATTAAATTATCAGTAATTAAATTTAATTGGCGGGTATTGAGAATTTTAACGTGGGGAGAAATGTTAAACATTTAATAACAATAGATCAATGCAAGAAGGTCTTGAAATTATAAGTCAAAGTGCAATTATAGTTTTTTAGTAGTGTGAACTATAATTTAGTATTTTATAGAAATTACAAAAATTGCTGCAAGGTTTTTATAATTACAGATACCGCTATGAGGTTTACTTAATTGCCAAAATCATTGATAGGTGTCTGTGTTCCACTAGAAGTCATACTCATAATTACTTCACAAGTCCTTACTGTAGCCCTATAAATATGCGGGTAGGCTGAGCTAGTTTCGTAACTTGTCTTTCAAGACTAAAACCGTCTAGGTTCTACCGATATGAGTTCTTGATAGATTGTAATCCACATTATATTCAAGAATCGCATAAGAAAATACAGTAGAAGATCTGACGGGAGCTTTAACTCGGGAACAAAAACGTAGTTGAAGATTTGACCGATAAAAAGGTATTCTTCTAAATTAACTTTGGTTGCACTGGTTTTAATTTTAATCATTCGACGTCAAAAGTTTTTTCTAGAGTCCGTTTTGGCGTTTGCTCATCCAGTTAATCTTTTTCGAATATCGTTTACAAAAATAATAATCTTGGCAGTTTTTCCTCAAACATCTTCATGGTTAATTTACTCATGGTGTAACACTTCCATGCATGGTGACACGTGTTACCAAATGAAATATTAATTCTACTGCATAAATTTTTTGATGTAAAAATTTGGTCCCATAAAAATTCTCAAAAATTAACATAAATTTTTAATGTTATTTTATGATTTATCATATTGATAGATTTCTTAAAATAATGTTTGAATTATTTATTCCTTAATTATGTGATTATTGGGAATATTCGAATTTCGGTATTAATTTCTAATTTGAAATTTTATTTACAAGGTTTTGTTACGAATTTCACTTTATAAATATTAGCTATTTTATTTTTATTTTTCCATTACATTCTGGGTATCGAATTTTACAAAAACAGAACCACGCTTCGAGCTCAAGCTTAAGACGTCAATAGTGATGGACCAACCAACTAGCGAAACTTGCTATCCGCAAAGAAGAGTGCACATAGTATTATAATGAATAAGATGAAACTAAACACTGAGTTTTAAGAGTATCCCAATTTGGATGTATGTGATAGAGTATCCCTTGAATCTATGTTCATCCATTGGCTATGGAAGGATGTTTGTTTTTAAACTAGACTTGTGTAGATCGATATTCTTGTTCTTGACTGCTTTAAGCTTTGTTGGTTTTTTTTAGGCCAACGAAATGTGGCAAGGTCGTGCCCGATTGCATAGTTTAAGTACCTTGCAGGAGGAGGGGTATAACAGGTTAAAACCAGTATTTTGTAAATGAATTTTTAAAGCCAAGTATGACTTCAATGCTAGAATCGAATAATATAAAATTAGACTTGTTGCAATAAGTTTAAGTCAAAAAGATTTTATTGATTATAGAAGAACATTCTCTCCTATTTTCACGAAGGATTTATGCAGGATTTTTATGATTTTAGTAGCTTGTTATGATTTAGGATGTAAAATGACTTCCCTAAATGGAGATTCAGTTGAAGAAATTTACATGTTGAAGATTTAAAGGAGAAAGAAAAAGATAACATAGTATGCAAATTAAAGAAATCAAATATGGATTAAAGCACTTGTATAACTGCTTTTGAATTTACAAAAAACACCATTGATCAGTGTATATATCTGCATTAGTTGGGGCAAATTTCTTTTCCAATTCTATATATGGATGTATTTTTTTGTTGGGTCTCTTGAATAAATAGAAAAACGTTCTCTTTTATGCAACTTTGAAATGAAGGACATAGAAGTAGCATAATGTTTAATAACTATTAAAATTCATAAACATGGGCCAAATTGATTTCTCATCATAACACGAAAGACCGACATCTTTAAAGTTCTTGAAAGACATATCATAAAAGAATGCTCACTTACTCAAGTTCCCATCAACAAAGTGTACGAGTTTAATAAAGATCGTAAAAGACCGTTGCAAATAATACTCTTGCCGTCGCAAAAGGGTATTTGCGTCGGCATTGCGACGGCAAATGGGGGGAGGCAACTTTCCAGGTCGCAAAAAGGTTTTTGCGACAGAACGTAGCCGTCACAACCATTTACGATGGCACTTTATGCTTTTAGCGACGACACTATTTTTCGACGCAAATACTTATGAAAATTCTTATTTTGCCGTTGCAAATGGTAGCAACGGCTTTGTATTCTTTTAGCAACGGCAGTGGCTGACGCAAATACTATTTACAAACATGTTTTTACAATCGCGCAGTGCTGTCGCAGATACTATTTTAAATATATACTTATTTGCCACCGCATGATAGTCGTCGCAAAAAACTTTTTTGCGATGGAATAACTCCCGAAGCAAAAATATATATATACAAAACTCTGATTTTTTTTGCTACGGCCTTGTGCCGTCGCAAATGTATTCATGCCTTTTGCGATGACAAAATACCGACGCAACATGTCTTCGCAATACCTATCTGTTGCAAATACTATTGGTTTTAGCGACAATAAAAGTTTCAATGCAAAAAATAAAAATAAAAATTTATCCATCCATTCACATCCAACATTCATTCATTTATCTGTAACAATATATCAAATGTTATTTCTTTATAATAATATTCATATCCATTCAATTGCATGTCAAAATATTTAAAAAGTACACATTTATCTAATACAAATCAAAACATATTAAAAAGTGCACCAAATATCTCTCAAAATAATATTTAAGTTTCAACAAGTACAACTCAAAATAAATCTTTCTTGTTTCAACAAGTACAATCCGAAATAAATCTTTCTTCATCGTTAATTCATTTGCCCCATCATCATTTAATCTTTCTCCTTCTCTAACATCTGAAAATTAATTAAAATCATTTTGAAATATGATAAGTATGTAAATCGTACAATACACGTATATATACATAAACTAATAAAATTAAGTTGCAATATACATCACAATATCACCAGGTAACATGTCGACCAACAGCTTCGCCAACTGTGTTAATTCCTTTGCGAGATCTTTCCAAATAGACATTAGGCTTCTTTGCTTTTTGAATAAGTATTTGACAATAACTTGAAGCCAATGGTACTCCGTCAAATTCATATAATGGATCCTTAGTAATCAAAAGCTCCTCGGTCAAATCATGTTTTAGAATACCATAATTAAACAAGTCAACTTGTATCCCTACCTACAAGTATAAATATAATTTCTTCAAAATTTTATTATATGTGAATGAAATGTGAACAATATAAAATGAGCTATTATAAGAAATATCAACAATAATAATAATTGTCTTCATGTTTTAAAATTTATTTCAGAGTGCCTTCACCTAAAACATTCAATAATGCAACACTAAGAGAAATGTTATCCCAATGTATTCATTTTTTTCGAAAACTTTTAGTGCTAACACTTTTATAATAATCTTAAAAGATCACACACAAAAAATTACTCAGTAGAGAATGATGATTCCATGATGGGTACTTGTCAAGAAAAATTAATTAGTAGAGAATGATGATTCTATTTTAATAAAAAAATATAACATTTTTTCAAAGGGTGTTTTCATTATCTATCATCAAATATGTGCCAATTGTGTATACTAATCAATGCAAACTCACTTTCAAATGGTGTATATTGTTCTTCTATCTGCTAATGGATGCACAGGATCAAGATTTTCAATTGGGTGATTTAGAAGATGAATATTTAAAATAGAAGATAATATTTATGTGAGACCCTGACCCTTATCTTTTAGGTTATTTATATATTTAATGTGTTTTCTTCAGTATATGAATAGCAACGATGCATGGTTTATGCTTTACAGTTATAGAACAGCATGCATAAATGTGTTATACGCTTTCTGGGGTTTGCTAGAGGCTTATTTGGACCTTAGAAACCTATTTTTGCCTTGGAAACGTTGAAAAACACATTGCCCAGTCGTTCGGTCGACTGAGGGGCTCGATTCAGTCGACTGAATTGAATTTTTTGGGTTCAATCGACCGAACTCAAGGGTTCGGTCGACTGAACAGTGCCTCTTTGCTGCGATTATAAATATGCCAGGGGCTGAGATATTTTGATATTCTCTTTTTTCCAGGCTAAGAAACCCTTTTTCTCTGCCTTCTCTCTAGCTTTGAGGGCCTGGGGCTTGATTTTGTGTTCGATTCATTGACGATCCTTGCTATCGGCGCCGAGGGCTTCGCATCCATTCGGTCAAATTATCGTTCTGATGTCGTTCAGCTTTGAGACGTCGTGTTCTCGACCCTTCGAGGTAGAATTCTAGACCCTACTATTGTATAAGAGTGATATATGTGATTATACGTGTTTTCACAATGTAGAAAATACATCAAATGTGATTTTCATGTGTAACAGTGATTTTTGGATAAAAGTAGATTTTTATGCCTTTTTTCGGTTGTATACATGTTTCGGGTACGTGGTATCCGTAGTTTTCAAAAGGATGTTTGAAACAAGGTGTTTTGAGAAAATGGTGAAAAACGTCTTTTTGGAGGTTTGGAGTTAACCCGCGGGGTTGAGTTTTAACTTTTAAACGTTTTGTTGGAAATTGTTTAGATCTCCATTTTGATGGATTGGATCTCTTTTATACATGTGTTGTATAAACTGTTTTATGGGTTTTCGTAGTTGAGCTACGGTGGGTTTTTAAATATTTTCATAGATGTACCATGATAGTGTGTGGTTTTGAGTTGGGCTTCTATTGCTCCTTGGTGGAAGTCCAAAAATATGCGCAAAGTGGGTTCGCTACGGTCCCTTGGGTTAATCTCCGTAAACGTGATTTGGTTATACTTCGTCCATCGGTCGTGGCAATCCACAAAGAAGCAAGTGCGTGGTTTGGGTGCTTTCCCATCGGTCATGAAAATTCATAAAGAAGTCGGTTGCCTCTATGAATGGCGTTGTTGTTGTAACTCTGTATAGAACTTGTCATTACCTAGCAGGCCTTAAGTGGTTTAGGACTAGGGTAATGGGCAGAAATCTACAGTTGTTACCTTTTTCTGTACGGCAAAACCGGTACGTAGAATTTCATTTACATATTTTCTCCTCAGCTGTGTGACCCGAGTGGAGCATACTGTTTATTTACAGCTTTTCCTTAATTGTGGCATGATATTTGTTAGGATGATATGCATAGTTTGAAGGATGAAAAACATGGAATTTTATGAGATAAAACCTTTTTAAGACACGTGGTAGTCTAATGCAAACTTGTGATTTTGGAAGGAAAATCTTTTTGGCTCCTGTGATTGAGCCCATGTGTGTGTAATTGCATAGCCTGCTTTACAGTTTTATTGTCTATATTCTATTGGGCTTCGGCTCACGGTGTGAGATTTTGTTGTAAAATCTTTTCAGGTGAGCATGAGGAGTTGACCTAGTTGTAGAGGTAATGGAAGATTTGCTGTAATTTTTCCTGTTTTTGTACATGTACTTTTACATGTAAAGCCAATGATGGCTGATTTTGTACACCTTTGGGTGATATGCTTATTGATGTATGAAATGCATATTTGCAGTTTATGAGAGTTGAATTGTGGAAATTTTTATCCAAATGATGTATATTTTTAAGTTGGGGGTTTTTCAACTGCAAATCTTATTTTTCTTAAACTGTATTTTTAATTGTTTCTCAACAAAGCTTTTGAATTCAACAAATTTCTGGAAAACTTCACTTTTGTAGGTTAAAGGATAAATCCA